>CM075199.1:2612525-2745025 GCA_037577475.1 Chaunax sp. Z400
TGATCCTTGAATATCAGATGTTCATTTCACAAATTAGCTTTGGAAAGTACACAAATAATACTTGTGTATTTTAAGTGTAAGATGCACCGAACTAGAGGGGCTAATAGTAGCTGAATATGACTTATTGCACATGTCAAGTCATAAAATCGTGTAAGAGCAGAACATTACTGTTGAAAAAGATGTTTTCCCATCGGTTTCTATGTTTACCCTGTTGTCTCCTGTGGATCTCTCTGTGGTCGGAAGTGACCTGATTCTAGTTTTCCTTGACTGCTCACATTCATCGCTGGATGTGACCCACATCTGCTATGACTGTGAACAGATCTGTACCATGACCCAACATTTACAGAAAGCAAACTGTCGAACAGCAGAAAATGTTACAGCGCAACAGTCAATCTTAAAAATCAATACATTTCTGATGCATGCATTCATTTCTTGCATTGTTTGCAGTGATACCAGAAGAACGGTGACAGTCCATCAGTTCTTTAGATTGAGGGCAAGAATAGAAAAAAAATAAAATATGATGGATCTATTTATTAAATTTGCATCCTCCTGTCTCCCTCGCGCTGTTGTTGTGATCATCCATGTTTGACTTTGTCCACCATTGTTGATAATTGATGAATGAGTTAATGTGATCGTGCTCAGTGGGAGAAAAACCACATGAATGCTGATCTGGTGTTTCTGCAGGTTGTTTCGCCATCCACAGTGGCAATCAAACAGTCATCCAACTCGTTCCATGTGCCTCATGCCTACCTGCTCACTCTCCACCACTATTCTCATCTTCCCTGTCTTCCAGCCAGTCATGGGATGATTGCCATTCCTCCTCCCTCGCCTAGGATTACCAATATTCTCTTTTTGAGACTGAGACTTTGCAATAAACCTCTTAAGATCCACACTCCTGATTCCGTGTTGTCAATTCTGGGTCCACCCATTACCGAACACAGCAATCTGGCCAGCATGCCTCAGACTCACTCTGTAAAGCAATCTCTCGCCATGGTTCTAATGGGAGGAGCATTATCAGTTTCTTCAAGATCTGACAGATACTTGGCCAGTCAGGTAGCCCACATTGGCATGAATGCTGAATCTATCACTAACCAATTAGCTCAACCTCAAGCTGTATAGCCTCTCCAGAAACTCAGCCTCGTGACTCCCTGTTCTGCCACCTGAGCTCTATACTGGAGATCTGGGGAAAAATAAAGGCTCTTCCTTCAGTGTTTGTGATCTTTCCACTGGTGAAATATAGTAATTATCTTGATGCTTTAATTTACCTGTCCCTTAAGCTAGACAGCTGTTTGCCAGAGACAAGAGACCAACTCATTCTTCAAAAAAGTCATCGCCAACTCATGTGAGAGTACTCTCCAGTCTCTGGTATCCTTATGGTGTTTTGTCCAGTCCAGTCACTTAGAACAAGGCACTCATGCAACTGGGCTGAACCCGTTTCATTCCCGCGGAGCATGAGAATTGGGTATGAGCTGGTAAGTGCATTTTACTGGACCTCTTTCTTGCTGCTTGTCCTCTCCACCCAAATATGAAGCTCAACTCTGGGGGTATCGGCAGGTAAAATGAATGCACTTGCTAACACTTGCACAGAATGCTGATTCAAATCACAGTCTGCTTGGCCATTTTGAGTATCTGTATGGAGTATCCATGCTTGCCAGGAATTTCAAAGAATCTTGAGGAAAAAAAAAGAGAGGAGAGTTTAGTGTGAAAATTGAGTCAAGTGTGAATTTCATGTGAGGTCAGTTGGTTTCCTGGGACAGCTGCTACAGTCCACTTCTTCCACCACATCACTCTGATGCTCTGAAGTCTGAAGTGCTGTTTCATTTCAGTTCCCGTCCTTGCAACCGGTCTCATTCTGCCAGTTAATTGCAGATGTTGGTGAA
The DNA here is from genome assembly GCA_037577475.1 of Chaunax sp. Z400. NCBI lineage: Eukaryota > Metazoa > Chordata > Actinopteri > Lophiiformes > Chaunacidae > Chaunax > Chaunax sp. Z400. The sequence continues at coordinate 2,614,406 of CM075199.1, forward strand.
GGTCAGCTGCATCACTTTCCATCACCCTTCTTCATTGAGATCCAAGTTAGCTGGAGTTAAAAACGGACGTGACTTTCTCTCCACCTGAGCAGCTGGCATGTCTGACAGCCAGCATGTTCGAAAGCTCTCTAGGCCCCCAGTCACCCCTGTTCCCAGATCAGGAGGGAAAGATTGTACTGCTATCAGTCCAGCACCACCTTTGCCTCTGCTTCAAGGTGTAGAGACAGATTCTTTGGAAAGTGGCTGACGACAAGTCCATCGTTGACCATCATCAAATCTGACCTGAAAACCAGGTGTGTCTCATCCAGACACTAAAGGGTAGCGTCTGTGTTTGGATGAGATGCAGATGGACTGAACAATGATATATTTCTACAGCCAAAGTAGAAATATGATGTGTTTTGCCACCATTGAGCAAGATTGAGGAGTAGAAACCTTTTTTTAAACTTCTCAGCTTAAAATATTCACCATTAGAACATGTAAATATATCCTGTAAACACATCCTGATATAATTACAGAAAGAGAAAGAGAGAGACACAGGAGAGGTATTACTTGCCAAGTGAATGATTTTCATGGCTACATTAATATCTGTCAGCAAACCTTCAAAAATAATCCCTAACTCCCACCAGGTTCAATCCCTCTGTCCTGTCTGCCTTGCAGTGACTATCTATCACAAGCCGTGACTTTCCAGCAAGCAACAAGGCCAAATAAGATTGAGGGATGGTAGAAATTAGTTGGTATGTGCCATATCTCTTTCTTATACTGTGTTTCTCAAATGCAATGACGTGTGTATAATTAATTGCATTTCATTTTGAGATATTTGAACAAACGAGAGGAAAAAAGAAAAAAAAAAGTTGATGCTTCAACAACTCCAGAAACACATTGTCAAACTGCAGCCAACATCTCCTCAAGCATTGACATACAGCAGAGTGGTGTGTACCCAGCTTGAATGGGCATTTGCTTCCTCTTAAGCTTCATGAAACACTGTTTTCAGCTTTAAGATCCTCCATCTGTTATAATGCTTAACTGACAGTCTCTTAGCTTTGACAGAAGATCTATCACAGCTTTCTACCTTGGAAGAGCTACAGGGGTGGGGACGTAATTCCCTCGCTTTCTCCCTATCCTGCTCCACTCGCTCTCTCCTGAACTTGGCAGGAGATCGATTTCCTTCCTGAGGCGAAGTGTTCAGATGACTGATGCTAAGAACAGCAGAGAGCACGGTGCTCCCATCAGTTCTAGCACCAAAGCACTGTTGACAGGATCCTAAGAACTGCAGTCTCAGAACTGATGAAGCAGCAGTGAGGAGAACAAGCAAGGGGTGTGCAATCAGGAGCAGGTAGATAGAGCATGAGGGAGATGGGAAAACAAATCAGCATGCAATTAAAACAGGGGGGTTTATGATATGTGTTTATAGAGTAGAAAGGTCTATTTGGTTTTCTGTATTTTTGGCTTTTGTGTGTGTTTTTTGCTTTTTTTCCTATGTGCACATGAGAATAAGTGCTCAGGATACCACTAATGATAACAACTATATTTAGTTCAGGGAAAGTGTCAGTTCTTTTTTTTTTTCTTTTTTCTTTTTTTGTTCAAGGTGGAAACAAACTATCAAAGTATGTGGCTACTGATGGTAAATTACACATTTGCAATTATACCTATTTATAAAGCCCTAATTATTATGAATGCAAAAAATGAAAAATAAAATAAAATAAAATAAAATTCCAACAAAATTATAAATTTGCCATGCAGAATATCAGATTTACTGTACACTGGATCAAATCACCTACAATTGAAATTGATGTTGTTGTGAATACAGCGGCACAAAGCATTTGGTATAACTCATTGTATCATTCTATATTACGTCATTAGTCACATGGGCTTACTTATTTAATGTTTCTTTCAGACAAACATTATTGGAAATCCAGGTTCTTATGATCCCTTGTAACTACAACTTAAGGAAAAGCTTGTGCTTGTGCTGCAGGAGGAGGAACACACAGTGTCCGATGAGCCTCAGTAAGCGGCTAATGGAGTTCAATCCCTGAGACAGATAAGTAGAGGAACGTCGGCTTGCTGTAGACATGTATGTTTCTGTGTGTGTGATGCTGTGTGGTACAGGCATTACTCCAGGAACTTCTGCTACAGAACTTGACTGGCCATTTCAGAGGATATCTTAAAATGAATTTAGCACCTAAAATTACTGTTCTTGCCCCACTCATCCTTTTGGTAGACATTCCCGTTTCCTCAATATTTTAGATTTCTATTTTAGATTTTTTTTATTTATTATTTATTTTTTCTGGAAAAAAGCCCCCAGTAAAGGCCTAACCAGGCACAAGGACTGTGAGACAGAAGCACCATTCTGTATGCTTCTGGTTTTGAAGTAAGTGAGTTTAGGGTTTATTGTATGGTACTATACATTTTATTTAATAGGAAGAAAGATGGCAAGAAAGATGGGTCACAAACAAAAAGCTCACCCCCAGATGTGTTGTAACCAATCCGATCCCGCATTCAAAATGCAACTTGTTTGTCCTTATAGAGAAATGACATGCAGACACAAATCACATTTTCATAACAGGTGTAACTTGCATCAGCATTTGAATGTGAATCACTGCAACTATTAAGCTTTTGCAGCAGATCAGAGATAATAGTCCAAGTGCAGACATAAGAGGCACAGATGAAGCAGTTCAGGGATTTTAATAATTAAAAAAAAAAAAGTCTGCGGACAGGCAAGGGTTAAAATGGGAGAGCAGTCAGGCAAAAAGTGTCCCCACAGCAGAAGGCACAGGCAGATATAAACGGAGTTACTGGAAATTCAGGGAAATAAACTAGGAAGACACAAGAAAGAAGTTTGGAATGTGTGACACAATGGACTGACGAAGAAATGTAGGAACACAAAGACTATATACACTGGGGAGGAGGAGATAACGAGACAGCTAAATCTAATCAGGGTGGGGCAGACAATGGAAAACACAGGAAACCTTAAAGGAGAAGACAGGCGAGTGACAACACTGTTGAAAATTACATGGCTTTAGCTTCATCATTCATAGCATTAGTGTGGGTGCAGAGGCATATAGTATTAACTAAAGTGTATCAAAATATGGAAATGTCAAGTTATAATGGTGGCACTATACAAATGCATAATTATGATTGGACAGTAGTGCAGTCAACTAGTTACCAAGTATCTGACTAATAAACCAGTGATATAGAAGCATAAATATAGCACCTGATGCCAGCCCAACTGAGCCCAACTCTGAGCCCAGGTTGGTAAAATTAAAGGTTCAAGTAAATTCTAGGTCAAAAAACAGTCAAGGTCAAACCCAGGCTGACGAGAGAGACGAGACAATCATTACCACAATCTGAATCTGAATCTGGAAATGAATGGGACTGGCCTGCTATGCTGCTGGGCTGACAGGGAAGTGGGGACAGGCGTGCAGGTGGGTAGACGAGGTCAAGGTATGGGGAATGGTGGGGACACAGGTTTCAAATCTGAAATCTCAAAGCAGTGCATGCTGGGGGTTGGGATTGGGGGATACTGACAGTCACCCATTAATAAGAAAATTGAGGACAAATTATCGTATGTTACGAAAACACATAGCAACACAAAAAGAGTGGGATTTCCATTTAGCTCATAATTGTCCGTTGCATCCCTGTCAGAGTAATGGCTGAATCCCATTAAACATCAGAGGATGATTCCAGGTAATTTTTTTCATTCAGTATTTCTTCGATTGTGCTGTTATGTCTTTTTACTACATTAAGTTTGACTGGCTTCCCCCGAGGATCAGCAGAAGCACTGCTTTACAATAAATGCCTTTCACACATTCAGCTTTCTCTTTCTCCATAAAACTGCACGTTGAAGAAAAAGTATGATACAGCATAGAATTAAACTACAACACCTGCCTTATTTTACAAAAGTGCATTGTCAGCAAACAGACAGCACATTTAGAAAGCACACTGATGTAAAAAAAAAAAAAAACTCTAAAATGGAAAGCAGTCATGCAAGGTCTGGCAGTTTTTTGTGGACAAGCCTTCCAGCCAGAGTACATTATGTTGCTGCCTGAGCAAACTATAACTTACCTGACTGTCAGAGAGAAGCGTGACCTCAAACTTTCAATTATGACAAGTGCTTTAACCACAATAATGTCAATTAATATCAAAGTCCAAAAGCGGTTTACACTCTCTCAGGTGGGGTAAAATAAGAAAGGCCACCCTGCAGTGGAAATGATGACTACAAACAAAGTCACACTATGTGTTTGTTATGGTTAATTTCGTTTAAGTGTTAATTTAACCAATGTTTTTTTGATTTCCAAAAACTTAAAATAGACCCTTTCAGCAAACAGATACCAGCTCAAATATGGTTATGCCACAATACATACTTTCCCTGGGGTTTTAATCATCTAAAAGTGTATGTAGGTGTAGCAGTCCACTCTGCTATCACAGTGTGTGTTCCTCACTGAGGAACACACACTGTGATGACATCAGTGATGATGACGACATTTTGAAGAGGGTTTTGTTAACACAAATAATATATGTAAACTTAAACACAATCTGCTAGCGTGTGTCCAGACGCGTCCCTCGCGTCTCCAGTCTCCAGGCTGAGACTCTTCCAGTCAGGCCGACTCCAGTACACAGCCTTCCCTCTCGGGCAGAGTCAAGTCGGCAGCGCTCTTCCAGGTCCACCACGCTCCCACATATGAGGGAGAGAGAGAGCAATCGGTTCTTAACACAAAACACCTGGAATAATAAGCTCTCTCTGCCTCCACCAAACACAACCAGGCTGCCACAGTATAGGCCTGTGTGATTGTTTTTGTGTTGTAAATACCACTTTTTTGATAAGATGTTAGTCGTCCGTGTTTATTGGACAAGAGCTCGAACTGTAAACTGAAAGTACATAAAGCTCTGCAGTAAAGTAAGCAGTGACATTTCCAATCGACTTTGTAAAATGCCATGGGTTACTGTAGGTCTACAATTAATCAACATACCCTTCGATTGTACTCGTTCTTTCCTTTTAATTGATTACTCTCTTCTTTCCTGCTGGCAAATCAGGGTTCCTCTTGTGCAAAAACAGTCTGCCAATTTTCCTCCTTGTCAAGTATATTCATGCTGATAAGCATTGTGACAGGTCCTGTTTGTTTTAGCACGACGGATAAAGATGTGCCGCTTGCTGTCCAGTGATATCCAGATAAAGCTGTTTTTCCTTATCTGCAAAGCTACTAAAAACTGCATTAATCAGTATGTGAAATGTCTTTTCTCCAGAGCACTGCTGGGAGAGGAAAGACTGTTTTGGTAATCATCCCTGCAATTTCAGTATAAGGTTTACTGATGAAGGGCATCTGATGACAAAGTTTTAATAGGGAATGCTCAACACTTGTTAGTTCAACAACAGCACCTGATACAAAGACTCCAAGATTTGCATTTAGATTTATGTGTTCGTTACAGTGCATTTTATGACAGCCTTCATTTTTTTTCCAGTGCCTGTAGTTAAGTGTCTTGCCTGAATGAATTCATGAATGAAGTAGTGCAACTGTTCATATTGGCCAGTCTCTCAGATACAGTCCTTAGGCCTCCTCCATAAGCATATCAAATAAACCATGATTATTCTGACTTATTTTCACTTGATTTGGTTCCATAAAGAAAGTTTAACATAGTTTCAGCTCAGTTACTATGGTAACGAATGCTGAGAAATTTTCTAATCGTCAGGCTAAGCCTCCACTAAAATAAATAACATATTAAATCAATTATACAATGATAAATGAAAACATATAGAATGACGTGTCAAAATAAATAAGACTTTAGGTTTATCCAACATAAAATAAGTCTCAATCAAATTTTCCCTAATAATACGATGATACATATATATATATATATATATATATATATATATATATATATATATATATATATATATATATATATAATAATATAAGTATTATTTTGTCCTTTATGGAACAGGCCCCTAACCCTTCACTGTGCCTCTTCCTCCATACACTTTTTTTGTTTGATTTGTTTGTTTGTTTTTACTCTGCTCAACAGACAAAAACAATATATTACAAAGCCCATTATAATTGCACTTGTACTGATTGTACAGGGTAACCATCACACAATGACGAATATTATATTATGGTGCTATTTTTATGAAGAGTTCAAATAATTGATTTTCTCTACCACAGTTCTTGTTATGATTTATGTGTCTTTCAGTTAGTTGTTACCAACCTGTGGATCAGGAAGTACCATTTAGTTACAGGATAAATCTGAAGAGAAGTAACTTAAGACTGATATGCTTATTGTAGCTTAGCATGTCTTTATGAATGGAAATATCAGTCTGTCAGCTAGTTGATTGGCCGTTCCATCACTTTGGTTTACATCAATTGTAATTTTCTGTATAAATAATGGCGTCTTCTAGTCAAAATTTCATTTTGTCCACTACTTTGGTTTGTGAGGTAATGCATGCAAACATAATGACATTCCCTCCAGCTTCAGAATTAGACATTATACAATGCTAACAAGCTAAGCTAATATGGTTAACAAGCTAAACTAATATGGTGAACATCATATCTAACATCAGCATGTTAGTATTGTTTTTGTAAACATGTTAGCATACCTGTCTTGTTTCAACATTTATTTTATTTATTTATTTTTTTGTCATGCTGACGTTTTAAACAGTTTCTCATTTTGTCAGGAGTCCTACGTGATTAAAAATCGTTATTACAAGAATGGAAATTTACTGTTTAGCTGAAATGCTTACAGCTCATTATGATTTGCAACCAGTGGTGAGGGTTTATGAAAAGTTTCAGCCAAAAGAGGTTGTCAGAAATGTTACAATAATTCGTCACCAGCTGCAATCAGAGCCTTATGGACACACTGGGAGATGATGGCGTTGACCTCAAAAATAGAACTTGCATTTAGCTTGACATTTTCTTACAGTATCCTATTAGACGTAAATGTATATTAACTATGGAACACTGGAAACTGCTTACAGAAGGGTTTTGCTGTGTATTTTTTTTATTTTATAGTCTATATATGCTTATTTCACACAGTATTTGAGTTTTTTTATCGTGTTCAAAATCGTTCACACACCCATCTGTCACCAGCATCATCTTGCTTCACCTCCTTTTTATCATCAGTCTCATCTCCACCCTGCTTTGCTACATTGCACACTTCATCTCTTTACTTCCACTCACCCCTAATCCCTCCTATGCTGTGCCCAACCTCTGTCCTCTTCCTGAACCGCTCCCTGTCAGTGATTTTATTGATTGCAGTATTTTTATGATTGCATGTTATGACAGCAAGAACTCACATTTGTGGAGCAAAGAGGTTTAAGTGTGCTGCTGTGTTTGTGCACAGACGTACAAGTGTCTGTGTGTGCATATAGATTGCGAGTGTTTTCTGTGTGAAAGACCGAGAGTAAACAAGTGTAAGTTTGTGAGTGTGCCACTGTGTGTGTACCAGTGCAGCTTGAGGAGGTAGCATTGGCTGACTGATTAGACCCTTTAGTGAGTGTACGCAACTCTCACCAGCCATCCTTCACACTGACAGCTGGGTTGTGTAAGTGTTCCCCTGCCTACCTCTCAGGGTGTCTGCTACTGTTTTCTGAGCATTTGTGAGTGTTTTTGTGGTTGTGTGTCTCCAAGCGTGCACGCATTTGAATGCTTTCTTGGTTAGTATTTTTTTTTATGCATTTCTTTCTCAGTCATCACTTACTATATATTCAGTGTAGGAGTGTCTTAATGTCATGCAAATGACTTGCACTAGATACTGAAACCTGTCTTGTGTACTGATGCTTCCATCAGGCTGTAAAGTAGCATCATTCATTCAAAGTCACTGAGTGTGTGACTGAATTAATTCAGTGATTTGAGAGAGACAACTATTGTGTTATGGGGAAATTAATATTATAATGAATGCATTATGCTTTGTGACCACACTCTAAAACACATGCAGTGTGTTATCATAACATTTCTAAATTGATTTATGAAATGTGGGTGTCTCTCACATATTTTAAATATTATTGCAGTTTGTGTTTGTGTGATTGAACATAGTGTGTGAATATGTACTTCACTTTACTCAGCACATACCATGATAGCTCACTGCAGGGACGACTCCATCCATGCACCAAAAACAAACAAACAAAATCCCCAAATCGGTGGAGGTCATATCCAGTACTCTCCCTGACTTTTGGCTGCATGGGACCAGAGAAGTGGAGGATGCAACAAAGGCTGAGAGCAAAAGAGCGCAAAAATGCAAACTCCGACATGTTTTCAATTATAAGTGTGGAGGATTTTATTGGAAATTTTTATCTGAAACAAATGCGATGAAGTAAAAGAACTGCAGGGGAGGCTGATTGGATTACACATGAAACAGTCAAATGACTGAGCTAAACACTTTAAAAAGACTTCAAAACTTCCAATTAAAACTCCATAGGTTTAATTGGATGTGCTGCTATGGGAACACAGAACTCGGCACTACTGGCTTCAACTCTTAGTTCCAGAGCCATGTGTGGAAACACTGACTGAGGAACATTTTCCACCGCTGACCACAGACATGGCAGCTCCTGCAGGGCTCCTGCTCCACGAGATGCCCGAGGGAACAGAGGCAGGCACTGAGGGGTGAAGGAAATACTCTGACCTCGACCATATTGTCTGGAACTCAGGCTGGTAGTTTCACGGTATTGAGCGTTGACTTCTCCCACCGCCATTGCTCCCCAGCCTCTCCATCGTCTCTCGCTTCCACCGTGTTGATCTGGGATTCCATCGTTTATGGGCTCATGGTCTTCTCCCCTCCAACTTCAAGCCGTGTTCAGAAAAGACACAAACGTGAGACCGCTAACAACTTTCAAAAGGGGTACACATAAAAACATCTTTCAAATTTCTCTAAATTCCTGGCTAAAAACCACATAAGACAAATTTAAGGTCAGTTTGATTGACAATGTTGAGCTTTCTGGGGCTCGCACTTCCTTCCTTCTTTAAGGATGATGGACTGCACCCCAGCCACCACTGTTGATTTTTGAAAACCCATCATCTCAACTCAGCACAGTTCAACCAACAGAGCTATAAAGCGGCCAAACAATAATCTGGTTATAGTTCACGTAAAAATAAACTGATTTTCAGCCTCAAAACAGAAACAACATGGATCTCTTTAATGCGAGGGCATTAACAAATCAAACTTTTTGTATCATTGAACTCATTAATGATCACAATCCTGGCTTTTTTTGGTCTTCCTGAGACTTGTAGCTCATGTACAGAGTGATGTATACGTACATATGTATATGTACGTCACTGTTCTGTCTCTGGAGGGAAAGCACCTTTCCCTCACAGATCTGTCATGATGAAACTTTAAACACCATTCTCTTATTTTTCACAGAGTGCTGTTCATTTCTTCTTCATGAATACATATCACACCATTATGTATGACTTTTCTGATTCGTAGGAGACTAGTAGAACCAAACCAAAATTAGAGCCACTCCACGTTTCTCTCCTCCACTACTGATATGCCTTCGCCATGCCAACTGCACTACTTTGACTTTTAATTGGCTTCTCTACCTCTGTCCCCTATTAGTATTCCAATGTTGTTGGCTATTTCCTATCCATTGCAGACTCTGCGAATTATATATATTTTTACTTTAGCTTCAAATTTAAGTAAGGAGTCATTGTGTGTGACCATCACTCCTTGCAGATATGTTGCACTGCATTTCTGTCTTTTTGTTATGCTGCATGTTAAAATTTGACAAATACATAATGAACACTAGTAAGTAAGAAAGTAAATTAAGTAGAGCTCATGTTGCAAAGTATCACACAGTGGAATTAAGATATAAAAGTATAAAATATATACATGAAATTGTTGGATAACATACAAGATATAAAAAACATGCATCATAAATAACTCACAAGGCCTGCTCACCAATAACCAAGCAACCAGAACATGATACATTTTGATACTGGAAAGATGATGTAGGAAGAACAGGATTTTCAACAATGCGTCACTGATGTCCAGACTTTGCTTATTATTTGATTGACATTACTTTTGATTGCCCAGACAACCACATTTGAGTCTCACATTACTGTAGGTTTGGCAGTGTCCACTTTGGAGAATGTGTGGACGTGTTACGAGCTGTAAATATGTTTGACATTATCAGGTTTAAGCTCACGTTAGTCCCCCAAGCCGCTCAGTTTGATTGAGATTAAGCCTGAAAATCCTTCACACTCAGGTTTGCCAACAATCAGGATTTGGCCTGCAATTGTCAAGAGGCCAGATCTGATCTTTACTGACTGTTGTTTTTATTATGTGTCTGCAACCTGAGAATGTTACCTGGAAAAAACACTTTTCCCAACACAATTTTAATGTAGATTTTGATGGGATGTCAGATCTTTTTGTACCACATGCAAGTATGGAGGTAAGAGGTTAGCTTCGACTTCAGCCAGAGAAGACAGTTGTTCAAATCCTGTGTATTAAACAAAAGCACCTTTCATATAAAAACATCCAAACCCTCATTCAAATTTAGTATGACACCACCAACTGTGGTTACGGCCCTGTGAAAATCAAACCTTAGCCAAGGCCACTCATCAACATCTCCTCATTATTTTTAACTCTGAATGAAAATGCACATTTTAACTTTTCTGACAAAGATTGAAGGGGCAAAGTCTTAGACAATGGTCAACAAACCAAATCCACAATAACCACAATGATTTTCTACATTAGACAATAGACAACACATTTGCACAAAATGAATACTAATCCACTTTAAAGTGCCATTCCAGCAACAAAAACAATGTTTAGATAACTCAGACACAAACAGCTATGAAATCGGCTGTGATGCAAAAACACTGTTTACAGTCCATGGTACTAAAATGCCTGAATAATGCTAAGGGAAAAACACTTTGATATTGTCAAAATAAAAAAATAAAAAAACAGCACAGAATCAGTTTTGCATTAAAAGGCACTCAGGCTCTTTTTTTTCTTCCTTTTGATGTAGAAGATCCATTTAGCATTGGATTTTCTGTTCCTGTGTGTTTGAAGGCAAACATATTCTGTCACTTCTAATTCTGTCTCATTTCATATCTCAATGAAGGAGGCTTTTGCAATGGATTCGAGAAATACAGCTTTATATGGCGGCAAATACATCAGTACATGATCAATGATTAATAATTCATTGTTGATACAATTAATAGTTTAAAATGATCACAGAAACTTCTGGTTACTTTCTTAATGGTAAGCAGCATGCATTCATCTAAGATTAAATTATAAATTATGTATAAGTTATGCATGACTTACAGATGTGATTTGTCAGATTTTTCTATTTTTATCCAAAACCTTACCTTAACCAGGTTAACCAGGTAAAAAAAACCTTGCAAGATTAAATCCAACCAATGAGGTCCAAGGGGCCATTGGCACCCCCACTTTACTTTAAGTAATGTAGTATAAATGTATTACACATCCATGGTGGTCACAGTTGTCTTTTTACACGTCTATTTGTGAGTATAGTTAAGTTGAAGACAATGACCTCCAACACAAAAGTGTAAAAGCAGAGAGCAGTTTACAGCATACAGCTAACAGCATTCACATTCAACTGAAATTTAATTTAGAATCTGTCAGAAGGACATCCATTAATGGACATCATAAACCTTTATTCAGCTCAACTCAAAAAGACTGAGATGCTTCTATTTGGCATTATCTTCAACATCTTTAAAATTGCTAATATGCTAAGTTCATAGTGTCATCGTATTACTCTGCAGTGCAGAAAATTCTGTTTTAATTGACAGCAACCTCCCTTCGAACAGGCACATCAAATCTGTCATATAGTCATGCTTTTTTATAACTTATGGGAAATGTTAAGCCTTTCCTTCTTGAGAGACACCTTGAAACTGTCATTCATGCATATATTTCATCATGGCTATATTATTGCAAATCAATCCCTCACCCTGCAGCAAAAAAAGTGTCTCTGCTCTCTGCATATAATCCAAAAATGCACCTGCCAGGAATTTAACAGGTTCTAGAAAATGAGAGCATATTACATCAATGCTTTCATGTCCATACAGGCTACGTGCTAGTTTTATAATTGATTTCAAAATCGTACTTATCATTTTTTAAGCCTGGAATAATTTGGCCCCAGGCTATATTTCTCACCTATATTTATCAACCCATGTGCCATCATGAGGTCCTCAAATCCTGGTGGTTCTTCCAGAATAAAAAAAAAAAGAAGCATGGTGTCACAGCGTTTGCCATCAGAGCCCCCAGAGTTTGGGGCATCCTTCCAGAGGCGATTAGGATGGATGTCTACCTCATTAAGTGTCTGAAAATGCTCTGTTTTAGTCTAGCCTTCCTGTGATCCTTACCTTCCCACACCATTTATTTTATTGTTTTTTTTCATTGTCCTTCAATAACATGTTTTATGTTTTATTGCCTTATTGCTTTATTTTGTTCATTGTTTCATTGATGATGCTATTATTCTTAATGTTTTTGTTGTAAAGCCGCTGGTCAATCTTGTTTTAAAAATGTGCTATATAAATAGAGTTGACTATTATTGCTGCAATGAGAGGTTTTCAGAAACTGCTTTCTTCAGTAGTTTCCCGCTTCATGCAAATCCATGGCATTCACAGTGAAATCACTTCTTCTTTTTGCCATTAAATTGCTCTGCTGTAATACTTTGTGGGAAGCTTTAAAGTTTTACGTATGTCTTATGTTATATTTCTGTTGAGGTTGTCGATGCAATAGACTGGACCCAAGAGCAAGGCTCAGACAAAGCAGAGACAGTATACTTTAGACAGTATACTGCAAAAGTGACATAGATGGTGGTTGAGGATGCTGGAGGCCATTGCCTGATGAGGTTTGAGGCTCCAGGCAGGGAAAAGTCTGTAGGCTGTGGTGGCTGATGGAGGCTGGCAAGTCGGGTTCACCGAGGATCTGAGGCTCAAGGAAAAAACAGGTGAGCGAATGTAAAAACACTGCAATGTTTGAAGTATGTATGTATTTGAAGTATGATTGGAGGTGAGTAGAAGATGTGGAAACTGTCTGCCGCCCCACCAGGTATAGCTACACCCAGAGAAAAACACTCAGAGACAAGGGAAAGGAAGAGTGAGAGGGGTAGACAGGAAAATCCTGCTGATACCAGACAGACAAGAGCACTCGGAGAGCGCAAACCTCCGCTAAAGCCTAACAATCATCCGGATTATCACCAAAATTTAATCACCTCTAGGTTATGCTAGGGTCCATCTTTGGTGAACATTTCATGCAAATCCGTCTATTAGTTTTTGCGTAATCCTGCTAACTAACAAACAAACCGAACCGATCACATAACCTCCTTGGCAGAGGTAAATAGTCAATGCACTAAAGATGCATTTTAACTCATCAAGTGAAACGGCATGAAGCAGAATCCAAGTTGATGTTAGCAACACGTATTTATTTTCTGCCCTTCAGGATAGTTGTCTTATCTTTTTTTTTCTTTTCGCTTTCTTACCTAGTATCAATTAAACTAAAACAGGCCAAGGAACAAGTTCATAAGATAATAATGAGGAAACCTTATTGAAAGGAACAACAACAACAACCCACAGCAATAAAAAGCAAAAGCAAAGCAATGTTTATGCTTAAGGTGTGGTTTTAAGTGATGGTTTTGAATGATTACATGAATATTTCCATACTATTCATATTGCCATTAGAAAAAATAAGACTATAAGTCGTCCTCTGTGAAACTCCCAATCTGTAAGAGTCACTATATAGAAAGGATGAAAATATACAGCTACAATGATGGTTTGGGCATCACTTTAGAACAATCTTTTTACTGCTACTAATCAAGCTATTAAACAAACCGCCTTTAAAAGAAGTGCAGCGTAGGTATTGACTCATTCAGGAGGCAGATGGTCAAACAGACTCACTGCTCCTGAGTGTCTCAGTCAGTGCTCCGAGGGAAAACCTGCAATATTCATATTTCAATAGTTCAATATTTTGATAAATTTCATATTAGAGATATTAGAGCTGTTAGTCTTCCCTTGATTGCCTCTTTATAGTAAATATGTGTTACATTTACACATTTCTCTTAGTTAAAATTAATGTTACCTACATAGTACCTTTAGTAACAATAATAATGACCCTCTATGAAGACAGGTGTTGTAATAAAAATGAGCGGTCTTTTCTGATTAAAGGCAATCTTTCTGCAATCTGAAGTGTGAAAACCCAGATATTCACTAGGTTTATGATCAATGACAGGTTGTTTCCTCACGTAAAATAGATTTGAGGTTTATAAGTATTTGTAATCTGTGTTCTATGAACATTGACTTTCCAAATACAAAGTGATACTGGGCAGTGCAGAGAAAAGAAAAAACAGCACAGAGGGGTTTGACAGCATGCATACACCTACTGCCATACATACTTATCAAACAGAGAAGCAGAATGAGACAGGCAAATTTACTTTTTGTTCCAGAGGAGGACAAAGAAATGGCAGATTTTAGAAACAGTGTCTGGACAGCAGCCAATATCAACAAAGTGTTCAACATCTACCTCAAACCTCTTCTATTGGATTTGAAATTGTATTCATACACACCACATTGTTATTTAAAATAACAAATCTGTTCATCAGATTCCCAAAATGAAGTATTAAATTTCAAAATCCCTATTGTATCAAACAAGTCTGTAAAGTCAAGGAAATATATAATATATACTACCTAGAGAGAGTTGGTCCTTGGTAATTCTAAAGCCTATTGATTTTGTCCCTCAGTCTAATTTTCTTAAGATGCACTGATGTAAACAGGTCTTAATTAGCTCAATGTTGAAGCACTTGTTTCGCTGTTACTCTTCAAACATTGTAGCTTTTTAAAAAGCGTATTATTATCCAAAATAAAAGGGCATCCCTTTTATTAAGGGTCCCTTCCAACATATATGACCTCAGCCAGCAGTTCGCTCGGTCAGTATTTCTTAACAGATAACCGCGGTGTACAGTACACATGTGACCTGGAACAAAACAATTTTGATTAAAGTAAATATAATTGGTTGTTGCAGCGGATGATAGGTGATAATTAGTCTGTCAGAAGGTCTTTTGACACAGAGTCTCAAGCAGCAGCAAGATAAATCCCACATTGGAGTCCAGACACTAGTGGCGGTGGTGGCTGATGACTCTGCTGAGAATGGTGAGGCAGATGAAATGATGAAGTTGATGAATGTGCAAAGACTGGCCCGAGAATCATATTTAAACAGACAGCAGCAAGATAATGCACTAACAATGCAGGTGTGTCAATGTGCTATTGGGTAGATTTGACCAGCTGATGAGAGGAGCTGATATCTCAATTGAAAGCCTCAGATAATAACAGCAGGAAATTAAGACCCAGCATGCATGAGAGGTGAGAATGACAGGATGGTAGGAGAAATAAACCAGAGGCTTAAGTGTGCAAAAAGGATAGTCTTCCTGACTGCACTTTCACTACACCATTTAACATAGCGTTTAGTGGCTAAAACAGAACAGGTAGTATAAAGTGCTGTCTCTGCCAACACTTAAAATCTGTGAGCGAGTTTACTACAGCATATCTACCGCCTGCTCTTGTTTGACTATCACTTGATGTTTTACCTGGAGCCCCGAATGCCAACTGCACACTGTTAAAACTAAGAGGAAAGGAGAGAGACTGAAAGGAGAGAGAGACAGAGAGAGATCCTAGCAGTGGCAGGGAGAGGCAATAGTTACCTTTTTACCAGTCAGAGACAGAGGGAATGGGCATTGAGATGCATCTGTCAACGTTTCTGTTTTTAACATAAAACACAATTTACTGGCCTCGCCCACGGCAGCAAGCTAACACAAGCTAACACAAGCAAGCAACAAAGTTGGACAGATCACAAATCAGTTGGTGCGTTGATAAAAACCAACTCACAGATAGCAATAATAATACCTTGGTGATATCATCAGCAGCAATATTGTTGCATCAACAACAAGCTTAACACGGCACCCTGATAAACTACTCTGCCCAGACTAAAGCCTCTTACTTGGTGTTTAGTCCGTCATAATGGTCCGGCTCAGTTCCTCTGAGAAGGACAGGTGGGTTAGACTGTGGCTGATGCTTGGCGGGACGGCGGAGGAAGCAGCAGAGTTGGCTGATTTCTCTGCAGTGCAATAGAGGAAAGCAGCAGAGTCGAAATAATTGAAGAAATGGTGTGGGAGCTCTGGATTGCACAGCGGTCCTCTTGGGGATCCAGTGGTGTGCTCAACTGAACATAAAAAGGGAATCACTGCTTGTACATTAAGTTGGAGATTGCGTGTTTAAATTGTGTAAATGTACAGTACGTACAGAGGATCCTTTAGATGCTGTGGTTGCAGCTGGAAGCAGGTCAGTCCCAGGTTTATACGTCCCTGGTGATATTACATGGATGGGGAGCGGGATACCCTGTGGTTTCCAGTGGGTCTCGTCTAACGGACTGGAATGGAAACCAGAAGCCGTTTGAGTGTGTAAGGATTTCACACCAAGATATGAGTGGATCATGTCTTGTTGTTTATACCTATTGTTTAACTTTTGGTGCTTTTCCCTTATGGCTTTATGGGTGCATGCAGGCCTGCCTTTATTTCATGCACCAAGGCATGCGGCCCAACACTTATCTTTTTAGACCCTTGGAAGGTGATGTAGCAGAAATACGTCCAGACCAATCCTAAAAAAAAAATGCGGTACCTGGCGTCTCCGTTGTTTTGATGCATCCCAGACATTTTATCACCTTTACTGCATTTTTCAATGTATTTGAAGCTAAGGCTGTACATTTTCTTCCTATGCAACAACATCCTGCTGGGGAACAGCGTTACAGTACGCCATGAGCAGATAAGTGGGACCATTCTCCGATTCTAATCTCTTCCCGGGTGGTGTTGTTGCTGCTGCTCCTCTATTGTTTACTTTTCCTAACAGGCAGAGAAGCCTCTCCCTTCTCCTGTCAGTCTCGCATCAATTGAGGGATTCTCCTGTTTCTCTGTCTGTGTTCTCTGTCTCCCTGCCATTACCACAAACTCCTGAAGCCACTAGTTTAGTCTAAAAAACCAACACAAACTCATTTGTTAGTTCTGTCATATGGCTCCAGCTGTCTGAGCATCTGGGTATGAACTACAGGTAAAAATAATATGATGATATATATACAGTATTTAGACGTGTATATATTTGAGTGTTTTGTGTGTGTTTATGTGTATTTATGTATATTTCAACCGACTGCTGTAACAAAATAATTTTCCAATTTGGGATCTATAAAGTACATCTAAGTCTAATATTGCATGTTTTTGATGGTGGGAGGAAGCCGGAGAACCAGGAGGGAACCCACACAGATATGGGGAGAACATGCAAACTCCACACAGAAAAGTCCCAGGTCCTCATGTGGATTTGAACACTGGACCTTCTTGCTGTGTATACAATTAGGTTTCAAACTATTTCATGTGTTTGTATCTACTTCATAGGCAATTCCATCGCCATTAGCTGTTGTAAGAAAAAAAACAATTCTATAGTGAAATTGGCACACAGAACATCTAACAGCTGACATGATAAAGAAGGATTAAAAAGTAGACAGGTGTGGACATCAGATGATAAACACAATGAGAAAGAAACAGAGTGGGGAAGCAGCCAAACAATAAGAGCCTTAGACAATACCAGCTACTGTAGAAAGAGTGGGATCCTTCCTCACTCTGCAGTGCAGGTCAACAGCCAGCTGTCCCCACAGAAAGCAGCTCTCACCTATGGTTCTCTTCGCACTTGTTTTTCAACAGGAATTTGGCTGAGTGTCTTTCTCCATTTTAATTTTACACAAAGGCAAAAAACACAGGTGGCGGCAACGAAAGTAAGTAATTCAAAAAAAGAGGAGGTCGGCAGTAAAGTGAATTTGTTGAAGTCCCTGGATCGGCATTTGTTGAATGTCAGCCAAGCCTGCTGATATATGTGTGTGTGAGTGTGTGTGACAGTGTTTGTGTGTGTCAGAGAGAAATAGGGAATGCAACAGAAATCAGACAATTTCAGATTAACACTAGCCGCTACAATAATACATATTCTTGTTGTTTTCAACATGGGATTTTAAAGCAGGCATGAATAATTTACCTAAAAACACAGACATGAGAAACTGAAAAAAAAAAAGATTTATTCAGATTAAGGGAAAGATATGACAGGAAAGTTGTTTGAATTCTCAGTGCTGTCCTGCTGGTTCTGTATTTTGGATGCTGGTTCCAAAGTATTGAATTGTGTTCCATGCCCCTTGGCCTTTTGTAATTGGAAACAATTATACTTACTACTACTATACTATATAACTATTATTTCATATTGCTATTTCCATTGTTTTGACTGTCATAGCAGTATCATATATAAATACCTTACAATAACACTGTACCCTACATAGCAAATGATTAAATCATTGAAAATGATCAGAATCAAGGGGTGAAAAAGATTTTATTTTTGACTTTCAATGATCAGTTGTCAACATTAAAAGTTGCCCAAATTGCAATTACAATATCTGTCTATCTATCTATCTATATGTCTGTCTGTCTGTCTGTCCTCAGCCTTATGTTTAGTGCTGCAAGAAGGATCATTAAACTTCCTCGTTGTGACAGTGGCTCATATGAGAAAATGTGACTGGTATCAAAAGGTAAAAAGAGAATGTAAATGAGCTATTGAATGTCCACCGCTTTCCATCTACTGTATGTAAGCAAACAATCTGCAATCAGTAGCTGAAATACAGTATTTATTTATTTATTTTTCTGATCAAAGTTCTGGTCAGATTCTTGTATTAATTAATATATAATCCAGTTCACTAATTAATTGTTTAATAAATTGATTGAAACACACAAATCTCAGACTACTGAGCATAGTGAGCACCACATTGGCTACCATAGACTATGAGGTGAGTAGCATCCCATTGACAAGCTGCTTGAGCACATCGCAGTCGATGTCTCCCACCCAGTTCAAATGATGTCCAAGCTCTTTTTGTCTCCACGTATTTTATTCCGTTATTAAAAATACAAGCATGTTGTTTTCGTTGATGTATTTTGTCCCATGCAATCCCCCCCCCTCTGTGTGTGCATGTGTGTACTATGTCTGTGTGTGTGTTGGGGGTGGGTGGGTGTTGCCTGTCATTCTATGAGCTCATGAACATGTGTTTTAGGGTCACAGGATTGAAGCCGCTCACTTAACAAACGTGTGTGAGTCGCCTGGTTTCTGGGGGTTCTGTGTGTGGTGTGGTTGCAGACGGAAAGCAGCTCTCTTTCGCATCTGTGTGTGTCTGAACGTGTCTGTGTGTGGTGTGGTCAAAGGCAGAAAAGTGCCTCGGTTCACATGGGAACAAATGACAGGATCTGGTTAAGTGAGCCTATCTGTAAAAAGATGAAAGAAACCAAACTAGTTAAAAATTAGAGCTGAGACCTTGCTAGACCTCCCACTGAGATTTCACTGCTGTGTCAAATGGTCAGTTGATGGTCACCAGTTTTTTTTTTTTTTGTCTTTGTTTTTTTTCTGCATCTCTTCAACAGTTATGAGCCACCACAGTAATTGGAAGACCAACACTGTGTCAGAATGTGTGACATAGAGGAGGTAAATATAAAACAAATTTGGGACCAGCACCAAGCAATACTGTGGCAATGTAGAACAAACATAGCAACCAAATAACCCTCATTCACAGCTATCAGAGGCAAAACTACACAATGACAAACACGCTCGGAAAATCGTCGGGCTGCTAAGTAAATATTCCTCAAGATTGCTGTGAAGAAGATGTGGACAAGATTCTTTAAAATTAAATGGCAGAAAAGTGCCAAATATGAACCTAATTATTTAAACCTAATATGTATCCCTTTATGGCACTTATTCTCTCTCTCTTTCTGTCTCATAAGCATACAAACAAAAAATAATAATAATGTAACATCAGCAAGGAAAATAGAATAAAATACTACACTACAAAATAAAGACTTTGTGTCTGTCTGACAGAAATAAACAAGAAAAAAAAACATCAAAACATTCCATTTTCTCTTTGACACATTCAACCATCTCTTCAAACTATGACATAAGATACGATCAGCACAGCTGTTCAATTCTTGACCTTGTTTTAACTTTGAACTGAAACTGGTTCAACGTATATTTGTCGATCTTATCCATCTCTAGAGATTTTATTCTTAAATTATGTAACAGAAATTTCTCAAATGTATTCCTTCAATTTTGATACAAAGTTAAAATGAACCAAATATATTGATATACACTATGATTCCCATTGGACAGTAATGCAATAAGAAAAACTCTCACCACAAACATATAATGAATGCTTCACAGTATGACACTATTAGCGTTTGGTCATGGGACTGACAGTAGTGATATATTTGTTATAGCATAACTTAGATGGAAATAATAATACCCGGCTGTCAATAGTTTTCAATAGTTTTGGAGGTGGTCCAAGACTAATGAAGTGTTCCTTCCCTAACTTTCCATTTCCCACCAACTTACAAATTGATATATATTTATATATTATTATCTATATATGGGTATTTGTATATGTCTGTGTGTATAATTGTATGAATGTATGTATTTATAAATCAGAAATTATGGGACAAAGGAAGTTAAATGAATTGAATGAGTAATGGAGAGGGGGTAGGATTACATAAGTTCATACTTCTTCATTCTCCTTTTTGAGCATGTCAATTGATTTGTTTATAAATTGGTTTGTTGAGTTAGTGATTTCACTTTGTATTATGCTTTTCATTTACTTTTTGTTTGTTTTTTGCATGTTTGAAATACATTTTTCAATCTATCAGTCCATCTATCCATCGATCAATCAAAAAATAATTAAAATATATCAAATCATATGATAAAACATCCAAAAATACGGCATCTATCGAGTAAGCTGTGTGGCTGTAATCATAGATGCAGTCAAGTACAATGCAACTGAATGCATACGGGCCTTTACCATTATTATTGTAAGCAGGACGGGCACTAAACATGGCCCTTTATGAAGTGCAACGTCAAAGCATTCAACCTTGTTATTTCTACATCACCGTGGTTCTTGTTTATCCGTCTTCACATTCTCTCGTCTCACTCTCTAGTCCATGAACATTCCAGTCATGTCCCACACTTTACACCTAAGAGTCACACTTTAGTGTCTTTGGCATGGCACTGCATTGAAATGAGAATTTGAAGGGTTTGCACACTATCATAGACAATAAAAGATGTGCATTTGAATCCTTGTTCAAAGGTGTCATGCTGACGCACAACAGGGCAGGAGAGATGGCAATCACAGCGGTCAGCACAGGAGCAGAGGCAGTGTGAGCGACAGAGTCGCATTGTTTTCTTCATGTTTTTCATCACCCCTCTGTCTCTGTCTATTATAGTTGGGTTGACAGGTACAGTTCACCCCCTGGAACACATGTGTAACCAAACAACATTTATTCTGTGTTGTCATTCTTTTTCATATCTCTTTGTAAGACTTGAGGTCAGGGGTGCAGCTACCTTTGAGGACACAGAGAGGCATGCACTCAGTAAGGTTCAATTACTGATGATGGATTATTATGATGGATTGAATATTTGTCAGACACAATATTAACTCCATTTGCTAAATATTATTTGACTATGACAGAGTGATTGCATATTGGGTCATTGATGATGCAGCTCACAAAAGAATTTATGAGCTGATCAAATAAGTAAATATGAATTATATGACATGAAAACATGTCATATAAAACATTTTTTATATAGTCATAAATCATTGAATCAGGCAAAGATGGTCTTGGATGGTTAAGTTTTTTTTTGTCAAAGGGCACCTTCACAGTAATGGAAGAGAAAAAAACGAACCTTTCCTTCCTTTAAACCGAATTTTCCCTGTTGGTTTTCTGCTGGTAACCTTATGGTCGAGAGATCTTCACATGTCTTAAGTCGCCTGCTTCATTACTTCTGTTAAACCATTTGGACCATGTATGATCTCCGTGACGCATCACTTTCAAATTGAAGCACCACGGCAACACTGGTGGTGAAGGGATTCAGCCCAAAGTCAGCAATGTCAGATTTAATCATTGTCGCTCACTGACGATGAACATTCTCCAAGGCTGTATCCTGGTACCTACCACCTATGTGAGTGCAGCCTTTGTGAAGGGCTTTTACAGTGTTTGACCTTGTGGTCATAAGGAGACAAGATGTGTCAGAAGCTATAGAGCCAATGGCAAACAAGGAATGAAATGTATGTACGTCATACTGAATAAGGAAATGTGCATGAATGTTGGACATATACTTGGCCCCTCTAAGATGTGGCCCCTGAGTTTGACAAGTCCTAGATCCACCCCTGACGCAGGTATTCACAAACTTACAGTTTTGAATTAAATCAACTCTTGAAAAGGGTCATAACATTTTATGCAAGGACGCTTTTTGTGCAAAAACTATGTAACAGTGTTATTTTTTTTCTAAAGGTTACCATCCTGCAGGGATGGTAACACGTTTTTTTCCCCCCGACATATATTATAAACTGGAAAAAAAGCTCAGTCATTTATTACTTAATTTAGGCCATTTGACACATACAGGCTTTGACGAAGATGGGAAAATCATTTCACACCGTGAATAATTTACCCGTAATGGACTTGCTGTGATTAATAATGTCTTAATATACCCACAGTTGAAGTCTGTTTGATCAATTTCCAAGCAGTTTACTCACTCCATAAGTCAGCCTCTTGTCTGTTTGTGTTTATGTGCCGATCTGATACTCCAGGCTTAGTTGTACAGGTTTGTTGATGATGATGGAAATGTTGTCATTCTTGTATAATGAGTGAAAGAAGATTGTTTTAATGGCTGTAGTAAACAGACTAACAGGTTTCCGTCCTCCTGCTCTTTCTTAAAAGTTATTAATGCCACCTTCTTTTTTCATCCATCCCACCATCTCTCAGGTTTCCTCTTAATGGTCAGAGTTTGGTGTATTTTTAACATGACCATGGTATTCTCCAACCTCAACCAGGTTGTTTTAGTTGCCTAAACTTAACCAAACCTTAAATGTAGCAGAGACTGATGAGAAAATGGCCATACAGATAATTTTTGTAACAATAATATTTGAAAAGACTTGGAAGACTTTCAACTGTCTCTATTATGTTCTCTGCATGTGGATTAAACAACAGTACTCTCTTACTCTACTTATATGCATGATCTTCTTCTCTTGCCTTCCCTCTCTTTCTGCTTCCAGTCCCCCCATCCCTTTCCTTGTCTCTCTTACTGTCTGAATCATACTTAATTATTAATTTCAAACCAACAAACCTCTGCCAATTGTATTATTTCTTTCAATAGTCTGACTGCATGAGACTGAGGTTGACTGAGACGAGCAAACGGCTTCTGTAAATGTATGTATACCACTGCAAATCTGGGAATGAAAAAAAAAAAAAAGTTGACTGAAGCTCAGACCGAGAAATTGATTTGGCACATGGTGGCAGGCTTTTACCCTTTTCTGTCACACACTTGGCAGCAGGAGGCAAGGTGGCTGACGTTCCTACCAACGTATGTGGACAGGCAGATGTGCATATAAAATTGTATGTCACATTTTGTATTTAAGACAAGAATATTGGTACATTTTATGATGCAAGCCAGATTCCAGTGGAGGATCGACAGCTTCTATGAGGTTTGCAGTTTATCAGGATTGTAAAACAGGTTCCTGAATCCATCAGAGTATGTTCACAGCTGTCATGGTCAGACACAGATACAGGAGAGAGGGAGATTTTGGATGGATGGATAAAGATTATGTGACAAATAATGAATGAGTGCATACAATGTATATGTATAATATACACATATGAATACCACACATAATAATTTATACCTTGTGTGAGGAGATGGGAGGGATTGAGTGAGTGACACCCAGAATGTCAGGCATGAGGCTAAATCCCTTGTTGCCTGGCAGATTGTTTAGCCTCTCTTAAAATATATATATCAGGAATTGAGTTTGGAAATGTCACATTATCATGAGCCAAAAGGTAGAAAAAGGACAAATCTAACAAGAAATGTCTTCAAATCACAAGAGAAAATGGTGCTGTGTTGATGTATGGTCGCCACATAAGCCTATGGCCTTACACTTTCCAATGCATCTCACAGAATATAAATTAGGTTTAGAGCATTCTTTAAATTGTATCTATTTCACCCTCCATAGTTTTGATAATTTTCCACTTTTTCATCTGCTTCAGACTTTTAATCCTGCTGTTTTAATTGCTGGGGATAGATATCTTTCAGTCACTGAGCGTAACAAGTAATAACAGGAATACATACACTTTCAATTAATTTAGAGTCAATTACTGTTGCCTCATTCTAGCTGAGCAGCTGCTGTTTTTTTTATTATTAAAAAAATATATATTTAAAGATGTTCAAGTCATTTAGATGTAGAATATCTGTGTGCCACTGAATATCTGTGTGCCACTGAATATCTGTGTGCCACTGAATATCTGTGTGCCACTGTCATCCTATGTTTCGACATATCCCAAAGAAGACTGTACAGGTACAATCCACAGAAATCCTAAAAGCAATACCACCTGGTCTTACTGATCTGAGTTTTGTATGACATTAATGAAGTGCCAATAGGCCCACCTGTGTCCATATGACTCCCATATTTACTGAAAACTGAACTACAAGAGTGCTAAGAGAGCATAAAGGCATCGTCAAGGCAGCTTACTCTTGATCTGAATCCAAAATCTAATTGATTGTTCACTGATTGTACCCTAACCTTTCCAAAAAAAAAACACAAAAAAAGAGAAAATCATCAAAATCAGTTCATAGCTTTTTGAGTAATCCTGCTAACAGGCAGACAAGCAAACGCTGGCAAACACATAACCTACATGGGGAATTCTTTAGCACCATGAAGCTTATTGTGGCTAAGACATCCAATTAATCATTTTTCATTTATGTGAATATAATGATGAATTTTCCAAGAAGGCAAAAGCTAACCATAACAAAAGACAGGTTAACCACAGTAGAAGGTGGTCTTTGAAAGCATCTTGAGACACAAGATTCATGCTTCAGTAAGTGTCATGTCGTCATTTCTCTTGTGGAGTCGGCATCTATTTAAATAAATGCATTTTTGTATTTCCTTTCAGCAAGAAACATGGAGCTGAGTTTTAAAAAGCAGGAAGAACATGTGGTAGAAAGATAATAAAAACAAAAAACATGAATTATTCTTAATGAAAATGCATTTGATTATCAGCTTCCGAG
Organism: Chaunax sp. Z400; assembly: GCA_037577475.1. Classification (NCBI taxonomy): domain Eukaryota; kingdom Metazoa; phylum Chordata; class Actinopteri; order Lophiiformes; family Chaunacidae; genus Chaunax; species Chaunax sp. Z400. Next base: position 2,639,515 of record CM075199.1, read on the forward strand.
TGGGAATGGCCAGGAAAGCACTTTGTGTCTGATGCAGTGTCTTCTGTCATTAGGCGCAGCCAGGATGCTTTTCACGATTTGAGCACTCGCACTTCACAGAGTAACAAAGCCACCAAGTCAAAGCACTGAATAAAGTCTGCGCTTTTTTTTTTGCTGAGCTTGTTGTATGGGATGTAAATATTCATGGATAAATCACAATGGTGATGCTGAATAGCTGTGGGGTTGAGGTTGTGCTGAGGTTGGGAATATGGCTGTGCATGTTAAACTATCCAGCAGACTTAGGATAACATGTCAACCCTCTGTGGTCATTGTGTACCTTTTCTCAGCAAGTCTGTCACACTTTTACTCATGATTAAGTCATGTTAGCCTCGGCACAGTTTTCACCACAATATCCAGTAGCTCTAGTAATTAATTAGATTGCAGCAACAATATTGTGCAGCTAATATCAAAATAAGAATGACCATGAGTGTGAATGGTTGTTTGTCTTTCTATGTGGCCCTGTGATGCACTGGCAACTTGTCCACGGTGAACCCTGCCTCCGGTCCAATGTCAGCTGGGATAGGCTCCAGCCCCCCCACAGTGACCCTACTCAGGATAAGTGGTTACAGAAAAAGAATGAATGAATGAATGTGGCTAACACAATTAATCCTGAAATCATACATGATTAATGATCATATATACATTGATTAATGCATGATGTAACTCCTTTTGCTTGCCATAAATAAAAGATGTCTTTAGTTCAGACAGATCATCAGTTAAATGTCAATTCAGTTTTGTTACTTCATATACACTGACATGTGATCAGGGTGGCTGGATAAACTTTTACATAGACGTTTATTTATATAGTTATATTTATATTTTTATAAATTATGCCAAATGGTATGTGAGTAACACGTTTGTCCTTATGGTTTGTATTGTCATATAGAAAAATATTGAGATGAAAAGATCAGCATTGAGATACAATAAGTTCATTAAGATTTAACTGAAATCATGATCTATCTCCAACCTTAAGTAAAATTTGTTGGTTGTCTAAACTGTGCCACACAAAGATTTCATTTTAACTACTTTGGAGATTAAATAAACTCAGAAAAGAACATTTAACATGACTCACAGGGTGGGAGTCAGATGTTTTGGAACAAACATCCGTTGATCTGCAATCAGGGACCAGGGCACAATTTTTCTATCGACATCAACCTTCAAATCTTTGAAAAAATCTGACAGTTCTCAGGCTTTCCAAAAAAAAATAAAAAATCCTCCACTGACACCTGCTGCTCCACCTTTTATTCTTTACAGATGCCAGTTTTTATTTTCCTTTTTTCGTCATTTTATAAAGATTTTCATACGGTCCAAATGAAAAGCATCTTTCCCAAAGCTGTGGCTAAGATGTATGAGTTAATATTTGAAGAAGAGAACACAAGTTACAGATTGTGTGAATATCTGTTTCTGTAAAAAAAAAAAAAAACATATGAAATATGAGGTCCCACTTTAAGGAAAGTTGCTTCTCTGTCTCTTGGTGACAGGGACATTTGTCATGGCTTTGTCTCTGGACCCCAGTAAAGAATTTAAAATTAAACAATAACTGAGATCAAACAGTTGATTTTAGTGCTTTCAGGGTGTTTGAGGGTGTTCACATCCATATAGTGAACAAATATTGTGGAAATCTTCGCCATAGTTCCCAATTGTTGGGTAATGCAACAAAACAATGCTTACACACACAGACAAAGCAACAACAAAAAAAAATAAATGTATGCTCATATAGATAAATGTCATTACTGGATACATTTCCTAAATCTGACCTAATCGCTGAAGTCTAACAAACATAATAACCTTCATGAAGGTAAGATGTGTCACTGGGATGTTGCTCTTTGTGATTTGGTTTGTATTTTTGTTTACTGTTGAAATGATCAAATCTCAGATCACTCTTTTGCATGGCATTGTTGAGGCATCAACCTAACATTCATGTGCATGCACACAATTATGCACAGCCATGCTCTGTTGAAACTGTCACTTTTATACTTTGTAAAAGAGACCCAATGATGTCCTCCTCCGAGGACATTATTTTTTCTTTTTCCAAAAGGTACTTCCTGTTCAAATGTTGCTTAGTTTTTATACATATCAGATCCTACTAATCTGAAATAGCTACTCGAAATTAAAAATGCATGCAAAATCAAAGCTTGCTTGGTTACTTGGTTGTTAGGTGAAGGATATAATGTTGATGGTTTGGGCTAGGGGTTAATTCTATAACAGCAAGGGTTCTCGCAAGTATTGAAGCAAAAATGTGTGCGTGTGGGTGGGCCAGATGAAGATTTACTGAAAATAATATAATAAAGTTGGTATAACAAATGTGTTAGAGAGAGAATAAACAAAAAATGAGACAGATGTCTATTTATTTATTTTATTTAACATTATTCTTGCTTGTAAGCGCATTGAAAGAAATAAATAGAATAAATGCAGGGTGACTAAAAGGACGAAGAAGAAGATTTTTAGCTCATTGCTTTTTCTTAATTAAAACATTAACAAGCAAAATATTGTTATTTAACAAGACATGCAGTCCCCCTTTTACCATCACTGAAAGACTATTTGACTCAGACAGATATTCCACTGCACTTTAAATGTGCCACCAATATTCCTCAGTGACTACACCGAGTGTATTCAAATAAATGAGCTGCTGGGTAATCTTCACATACAAGTATATCTGTGTATCTCCTCCATATTCCCAGGTCACAAACTAACCTAAATGAAAGCAGTGGTTCAAAGAAAACTCTGACGACTTCAGCAGCATCTGACTGGCAAGATATGCACATAATTAAGGACTAAAATATTGCTATTTTTCATGGCAGTGGTTAAATTTTTCATATGAGCTGGCACAAAATGAGGTAAATTGCATCAGCAAGGACAGCTCATTAGTCTCAGTGAATGATGAGAGCACTGCTTAAGGCTACAGCTTAAAAGACAGGCTATGCTAAGTGATGTACAATATTGAAGCCTTGTTAATATAGCCCCTTCCTAAGCCACTTGGTAGCTGGTGACATAGCTTAACAACAGCATTTCTTAGTGGTTACATTTCCTCAACGTACAAACATGTTATTTTTTCGGGGCTAATTTTTATTTCGTTAACAAAGTCACAGAGATTCATGTGCTTCTTATATTTAACACTCAAAGTTGGTAATAATTTCTTTATAGATTATTCATACCTAAATTAAACTTGACAAGATACAAGGACAGACTTCATAATTTCTAATTTTACCTAAAGGTGTAGCTTTTTGTACTGTCAATAAATTGTGATTTTGACTAGATTTTAAACCATCAAACAGGTTTATTTTAATATTTTTAATTTCCTTTAATAACTAAACTTGATTCTAAGCATCTACAGTATGTTTGGCCATGACTGTCTGACTTAATGCCACCTTAAAGCATAACTGTCAAACATTTTTGATGCTTCTATTATTATTCCAGTGATGAGGTGAATGTTAGAAGAAAGAAAAAGAGCAACAAAGCCTACTGTCGCTGTCAAGACTGAAAGGGAGCCAATTATATGTAAAACTAAACACTATAATCAACCCAAAAGGGCATCAATCAATTAACAAATGAATACAGGTGAAAAGGGACTAAATTAATTCAAATTTATTCAGAGACTGTAATTGCATGTACCAGGACTTTGACATGGCGGCTGGTGCAGACAATATTCACTCACAAAAGGTTGCTACAGAACATTAGGTGGTGTCAGTCAATTTTCTCTGTGTGTGTGTGTGTGTGTGGCATAAGGCATGAGGTGACCAAAAAAAGAAGAAGAGGGAGGGATAAAGGGTATTGTGGCATATGAAATAAATAGCCCTTACACAATGAGGTGGTGGGTAAAAGAGAGCAGGAGCAAAAAGTGATTTAAAGGGTCACTATTTATGGAGGTGGAAGCTGTTATAAGCTTGGGGAAAGTGACATCAGGGAAACACAAGGGAAAATGGACAGCAGGAATGAGGACAGTCTAATCAGGAAGAGGAAGAGGAGCATACAAGGACGGTATAAGGAGGGGGGGAAAATGAAGGAACTAGACCGAACTAGGACACTAGGAGAAAATAAGAGATTAGAGAACAAGAGTGGAAGCTATGAATGAAAAGAAAACTCAGAAACAGAATAACGAAGGAGTACGACAGTCTTTGTAGCTTTACCCAGTCTGAATCTCGTTAGTTTTAATTGGGACGAGTCTATCACCTAGACAGAAGGGCTTGGACACAAGCATCGCTTGGACATATGGCCAGCAGCATGATGCAGAATGCTGCCAGAAAGAGGGATTACCTTCACAGTGATATGAGTAATAACAGAGGATCCTCTCAAAACTCACTTAACAATAAGGATATATTTTAAAGGAATTACAGCACAGAAAAAAATGTGTTGTTTTTTAAATAATCTCTATTATGCTATAGGTTTGTAATTAAACATACTTTACAATATTCCAGTGGAAAGAGTGTTTGATAGAAAATAAAAGACATAAGGAATAATAAATAGATTAAAAAAAGAAGAGAGAGAAAAAAGAGAGACATAGAGCTACAAGAAGAAGTGTAAAACAGACAGCCGCAGCATATAGTGCGCTGAGGTTAAAGCAATGGTCGCACATTTTGGTGTCTCCACTGGTTGCCTGGCACGGTGACCATAAGACTCCAGGAAGTAACCGCACCAGGCCAAGAATTAGCCCAGAACATAACAAGCATAAAGCCACAACTTGTCCCTTTTACTCTTCATTTATTTGTACGGATTAATAAAACAAGACGTTAATTACTGAGTCATTGAGGTGCTCATAAGTGGGTTTGTCACCACCCCCACCATCACTGTACAATAAACTGTATTAGGCGTGGCATGTTATGTACTGACCAGGGTCAAACCAAATACAGAAGACAAAAACCTTCCTAATGTAGAACACTAATGCGAGTACTAATGCCTTCCTTCACATACAGACACCACACTCATTTCATGAAGCTGATTTTGACCTGGTTAGGCTGACCTAAAGTTCCTTTCTTGACTCCATGCTGCCTCAATGTCACAGCCCTGCCTTTTCTGGATGTGGCTCTTCCATATTTGGATGATGGGTTGTGGCTTGGGCAAAATAATCTTCAGTGATTTTTGAAAGAATTACATCATTCAAAACTCTGACCCACCATGGTTTCAGGTTCATGTTATTGTTAATGTCATTTAATACACCCACACCTATCAGTGTCTATGCTGTGAATTGTACAGTGAATGTTAAATATACTGCATGAACACAAAGCTACAGTAAAAGGCAACGCACAACGCACTATATCTATTCTGGCCTGTCACTTCAGTGGAAATAAATTTAGCTTAGCATCTTGTAAAATAAATGCATTCTAACAATTGTGCAAAATAAAAATAAAAAAAGCCACTTTACAGTAAAAAATATTATGTACATGGAAAGAAATGAATAAAAAGATGCAGCATTAAATAAAACTTGAATTATTTTGTCCCTTCAGAGAGCAGAGTTCTTCATGTTCCTTCTTGTTTCTATGTTAGGATTTCGGCTTATGGAAGAAACATGAAGTGGGCATCATGGCACAAGGATGGTGGGAGTGTTATGGAGAGGAGGTGACTAATTTACACACAGATGCTGTACCATAATGACTGTAGTGGTCCTTGGCAGCCACATGTGCATGAGTGTGTGTTCGGCTTGTGGTTCTCTTATTTTGTAGCCTATGCTGCAGTCGACTGTCACTGATTGCTAGGTTGAAAACCGTGGACCACACAAGATCAGTTGATGTGTGTGTTTGTGCCACTGTTTTGCTGTGTGCACTGTACTTGCATTGTGCTCACCATCCTTGCACTTACTGTACAAACTAAACAAGTGGGGTGGCTTTGGCTCAGGGGGTAGAGCGGTAGTTCACGGAACGAAAAGGTTGGTGGTTCGATGCCCAGCTCCTGCAAGTCTACAAGTTGAAGTATCCTTGAGCAAAATATACTGAACCCCAATTTGGTCGGTTTTGGTCTATGTTTAGATGCAGGTCGAACATTTAATGAGAGGAACACCAAAATAATACTCTAGCTCTTTCTAATGATGAGTTCTGGTCCCTGGTAAAGGGCAACAAAACAAACAACAACGCTGCACTAAGAAGACAGCTGATTTAGTGTGAAGCTTAATTGGTGGAAGTGGTCCAGCCTTAATTGAATGACTCTCTGAATACCAGATTATGAAACAGGAGGATCCAACTGTTCCATGCTTGGACATTTTAATTTTACTACCACACACATTGACAGCCTACAAAGCTTTTTAACAGCCTTCCTGTACCGTCTACGCTATTCACATTCTACATCCGTCTGTCATCATGTACAGTATCTGAGGGTCACTTTGTACATATGAGCACTTACACAAATCAGGTTGGCATAAAATACAACAACAACAACTAGATGTTAGAATGTGATGTAAACATGAAGTACAGATTCAAGGCCTAACTTCTGAGTCTCTGATGGATCAGATGGAAAACTAATTGGGTCAAGCGCTAGGCAAGGAAGTCTGTTTGAACCTCTTTCACACTCCAGTGACTTTCTGCATCAAATGGGCAACACTTTTGTCTGTGCTTTTGTTCGGTAGTAAGTATGCCTCTCTGCCAAACATCTGTTTGTGTGAAGATCAAACAACACCCGAAGGAAGCACTGATGCTGAGGAACAGTATGGAGTCAGTCTGCACACATACCATAATGTGCATAATTGTTTTGTCCTTAACACACCATCATCTGCCCCATGCAGTAATTTTCTACAGCTTGCGTTTAGCAAATGTATGCCGTCCTGTGCATGTTGTTTATTGCAATGATTTATACTAAGATATTAACGTCTGCATTATAAATGCATTTATCATCTTCTCTCTCGACCAGCAGGAATTTTTCAAATGACTGAAATATGGAAAAAGACATGCTCGCAGCAGATGTGACTTTTTCGTTGCTAAGTGGGCACATGTTGTGGACCACACATCCAATTTCCACAAGAGAGCTGTCACGACCCACAGCCAGGCAGTTGAAGCTGCTCTGGCATCCTTGGTTGACCCCTCCCGGACATACAGCAGGTGCAGGGGGGGGTTGGTGGTACTGTACACGTGTCCTGGTGAGATTGTGAAGAGCACCTGAATCAGCTTAGGCCCTCCCTGGGGTCAAGTTGAGCTTTCAGGTTATCCTGAATGAGGCAGTCCTCCCCCGTCTTTACAAATGGAATGGCATGTGTTCAGAGCCCTGCATGTGGTCCATGAGGACAATGATGTGCCATCTGAAAAGGTAGTAATCCCATACAGCCCATGGTCTCAAAGTCTCTTTCACGCAGCAGTGTTGCATAAGAGGCAATGACAATAGGTGTTTATTACCGAGACATGAGCCGGATTCAGGAAACAATCCATGCCAGAAGGATCTACCTTTTAACATAAATTACTTTGTTTACTGACATTTTTCTCCTTTTTGCGTCTCTTGCCGCTGCTACCGAGCCCTGGTTCTCATGTTTCTCATGTTCAAGAACAAGGAATGGACCTGACTCACATAATTAATCCATATTCACAGTGTATGACACACCCGTTGAACCATAAAAATCATCAGACAGCTGCTAAAGGAGCACTTGATAGCTAATTAGCACTAGCTCAGACCAGCAGTGTATGACAAAGGGAAAGGAAATTATGGGACATGTGGACATCAAGCTTTAGGCATCACTCAGCAGAGAGAATTTCATCCAAATTAAACTGGCAACCCTGCACAAAAAGGCTTGGAAGGCTTTTGAATCAGATGTGATCATCTGCACATGAATCAGTTCATCTACTCAAATGACACAAAATATATAATACCTGTGCTCTGGACATGGTTTGCATGAGAAGGCATAAATCTGGGTGGCAAAATTATACATTTCCTCTCACTGTAGGCTGTTACATATTAGCCTATAGGCATCAGTCAATTACCTTCCTCAAGAAAACGGTTCATGTAAGGATTAAGTGTGAAATTACTAAAGACCAATACTTCCCACAATATTTGCACATGCTGTGCAGCTTCGGTTCACTATAAAATATGGCATGGTGTGAAACTGGCGCTAGCAGATCACGCTGGGAACAACTTGGTCTCACTTTGCCAAATCAAAGCCTCACCATCTGCCCTGTGCTGTCACATTAATTCTATTTACTTTTCTCCTTTATTTCTACTCTATATGTGAGTTGTTTCCCTGTTTTTTTTCAGACCATGCAGACATATTTTTAACCTTAATCCACCATGAACTCGAGGACCAGTTTGTAGACGCCAGGAAAAGGGCCTGCAAGCTGTATATATACCAAGCAGGTGGATACCAAGTTTAGAAAAGGAAACCTTTCTATTTGCTGGAAGATCAAGCACAAGGCAGTCAGACAGTTGGCCTGCCAGGCAGGCATGGAGGTGCCAGTGGAAGAGAAAACAAAAAGAAAAAAGAACTTCTGTTCCAGCTTTTCCGTAAAAGCTTGTTAATCCCCATTTAGCTGTCACGGGGATGAGGTACTGTAGGTGTGAGTTTGTGGGGACGTGTCTGCAGGTGTGTGAGTGTGAGAGATAGAATATGAAGCAGAGAATGAAGCCCTAATGCAGCCCTACAACCACTGCACTGTAAGCTGTCACATCAACAACAAATTAGCCTGATGGTCAGGGGAAAAGTTAATATCCTCAGTCCACTGGAAATACTGTTTGCTGAAGGTGAATAAGGCTTTAAAGCACTCTTTGAAAGAGTTCATTTTAATTTCACAGAACTGTTCATTTTCTGTAACTGCTTATATTGTGTAGGGTCGCGGGGGCTGGGGCCTATCCCCATTGACTTTGGGCGGGAGGTGGGGTTCACCCAGGACAAGTCGCCAGTTCATCACAGGGCCACATAGAGAGACAAACAACCATTCACTCTCACATTCACGCCTACAGTCAATTTAGAGTCACTAAATTCTATACCTATACCGCATGTGTTTGGTGGTGGGAGGAAGCCGGAGAACCTGGAGGGAACCCACGCAGACACGGGGGAGAACATGCAAACTCCACACAGAAAAGTCCCAGGTCCTCAGGTGGATTTGAACGCAGGACCTGCTTACTGTGAGGCAACAGCGCGATCCACTACGCCACCGTGCCGCAAAATAGGTCATTTTAACCATGTTATGTAAATGTGTGAGGTATGTTCTGAATGTTGTGTTGTTATCATATCATTAGATTTAGTCAACTAAACTATTTGGTAAAGTTTAGACACTAATGTTACTTGCTTGGGTGCATAAGTTCATTTATGGGGTTAAACAGGATGAATAATAATGATATGAATGAAGTTAAGGAGAAATTTGGGCTTCACATACAACATAACGTCAACAGCTGTCTTTTAGATGATAATATATATAAAATTTTAAAAAATGGACTAAACTGAAAACTGCTCTGTAGGTGTGACCACTTTCATATTACACGTATTAATTTAATCCATAGTTGATATTCTTTTTAAATGGTGCATTTAATATCAGCATCATCAAAAAAACAGAAATTCAAAAACCACTTCTGTGTAAAAAGTCATTTGAGTTGAAATCCTGAGACAGTCTGAATACACATGAGTTGATTGTCACTTCAAAGATGGCGGTAGGCTGATAATGTTCTCACACTACACAGGTTAAAGTATCTATCAAGATGCATCGTCTTCTGAATGACAACTGATTATCCTTCATTTGCATTGCACTCTGCGAGGGAAAGAGACGGTGTGTGTCTGTGTGGGTTTGTGGGTCTGACAGAAAGAAGGAGTGTAGTCTGACTCGGCTTCCCTCTCTTAGCTCTCAATTATAGAGCTGAATGTAAAGAGACTGAAACATAGTGGAGCATGCACATATGCTCACACCTGCAGAAGTGTAATCATTGAGATGTGCCTGGAAGGCAGCCAGGAGCAGGGGAAACGACCTCTTTTACTCTTATCAACTGCGTGAGTCTCACACACACACTCATCCTGTCTTCCTCCAGGATTTGAAGACCTATGTCACTGTTTAATTTTTCACAAGAGAGTGTCCTCACTCCCAACGTCATGAAAAGGAAGATTGGAATGATATTTCAACACACAGTGGAGAATAAAAACGGTGCTGACTCAGCAGTGGATAAGATTCACTACTTATGTGATGTGCGAGAGAGCACAGTCTACATAAGAAGCCAATGAAAATATAATATCGAAACCAAGTGAGACATTTCTTCTTTGTCTTGTGCTGCTCTGAAGTTCAGATCAACGCCTACCTTTGTCAGCTGCCCTCGTTCAACCCGGTCAGCAGTGAATAACTTCCATACGCAGCTATTCTGCATTAATGATTTACTCTAAAATGCAGTAGAAACAGTGGTGTCAGTGTCCAAATGTGATGTGCTTGAGTTGGTGAAATGCTAGCCTTCAATGACATTTTATTAATTTAATTTAACTTTATTATCAATGTTTTCATAATCCCAAGTCAAGTTAAAAAGTCATCCTCTCTTGTTCTTCAGCATGCGTGTTGGACAAATGATGCAAAACGAGAGAAACTGTAAAAGAACAATTTTATCATCAGCCTACTATAATGGGAGGAATCTCTGTCTGACTGTCCCATTTGAATAATAACAACGACGACAATATTCCCATTTGAACAATAACAACAACGACAACATTCCCATTTGAACAATAACAACAACGACAATATTCCCATTTGAACAATAACAACAACGACACCATTCCCATTTGAACAATAACAACGACACCATTCCCATTTGAACAATAACAACGATGACAACATTCCCATTTGAACAATAACAACGACGACAATAATCCCATTTGAACAATAACAACGACGACAATAATCCCATTTGAACAATAACAACGATGACAACATTACCATTTGAACAATAACAACGACGACAACATTCCCATTTGAACAATAACATTGACGACAACATTCCCATTTGAACAATAACAATGACGACATTTCCATTTGAACAATTACAACGATGACAACATTTCCATTTGAATAAAAACAACGACGACAACATTTCCATTTGAATAAAAACAACGATGACAACATTCCCATTTGAACAATAACAACGATGACAACATTACCATTTGAACAATAACAACGATGACAACGTTCCCATTTGAACAATAACAACAGTGACAACATTCCCATTTGAACAATAACAACAATATTTCTTGAACATTTCATGAAACACCATCTATTTATTGATATTAATGCCCTCTTTCGCTTCTGCTGCATCAGCTCCTGGTTTAAATAGAAGTTATTGGCTCTGTCAACCATGACAGGTGCGACCTGCAAGGTTAATTAACATTTCTCTGTAGTGTCTCCAGCCATGGTGATCATGTCATCATTTGTGTTTTATAATGTTCCACCATATAGACAGATATTTTAATGATTCATGACAGCTTTCACAGCAGGTGAGCACCTACCAGTCTGCATTCAGATGCATATACTGTAATTCTGTTACACAACTGCCAATACTAGTTAATAGTCATCCTATAGCCCCAATGTCTTTTTTCTCTAACTGCCGTATTAAGCACTTTGTAAATGCTGTTTCATTTTGTTTAACCTATTTAGAATATTTTTCTGTCTATCTTAGCCTTACAAGATGCCATTAAATACACCTATTAAACATGTAGAAACATATAACCTATTCCTGACTGACCTTTGATTAATGTTCTACATCTGACTGACATCCATTCAATTATGGGGATCCACATGAAGAATAAATTACCTTGTCGTTCCACAACAACATTACATAAAACACCAGAGAAAAACTGTTTATTAGATGTGAGGTCAGATTTGTGAAAAACACGGTTTGGTGTCAACAAATAAAAAACAACAATTGTTGTGTCTCTTGAGATTTTAAAACCCCAAAAATAAATATCAAACAGTAGGGAAGTGGCTTCCCTTTCAATCAAATGTATTTTATTCTTCACAATATTAGCATGTTAAATTTACTTCACAGTGGGGTTTTCTTGAATACCTGAATACCATCATGTTATTTTATCTTTTTTAATCAGTCAGGTTGATTTTTTCTCTGTTGTGTGGCTTCTTTTTCTCTTTGTTCCTCATTCACACTTGCCCTCACTCAATTCTGCCTGTCATTACACATACTTAGCCTACCACAGTTCACATTTGGATTCACTCAGGTCCCAAAAGCTGAATACTTAGTGATTGAACTATTAATCCAATCAGTCTTTAAATATTAACAGAATGAAACAAGTATTCTGAGCTATAAAAAGTGATAAATGAGCAGAGAAGAGGGGCTCTGGGAGCTCTAATGAAAATGTACTATTTCTGTAATAGTGTTTTGAGTGATATTTTCATTATTCCATAATGACACAGAAAGTCTCATTGGATGGTAATTAGCCCCATATTCATACTAATTGTGTCTCTCTCTTTTTTATGTTAAACTGTCTCTTTTCTCTATCAAATGTCATAATTATATCACTCTTGGGGAATTTATAACTCCTTTTAGCAATTCTTTTTCTTCCCTCTGCTACAGCATTCATGGTTTCTCACAAGCCTGTCTCTGTGTGCGTTCACGAACAGCCAGCTGCCAGTGTTCCCTGATCTGACTACCTGGATATAAAGAGTCCCTCAAACAGAAAGCACATTGCAGCAGGTGTTGCCAGAAGTTCACTGTTCATCGAGTCACGTCAAGGTGATCCTGCCAGAAAATGAAAATGTAAACATGGGGATTTTGCTAAAGGCTTTCGGCATTTACCAGTCTTGAACTGCACAAAAATATTTTCTGCAGTGACGGAGACAAGGTTTGATGCATTCTGTCATTTGCAGACCCCATTCTGGAGGATGCAACCTGGAAATTTAAAAATACTATTGAAACAGGGAGTATACTACACACACACACACATATATATATATAAATATATAGTACGAGTCAATAGTTTGGACATACCTTCCCATCCACTTGAATGGGAAACTGTGTCCAAATTTTTGACTGGTATTGTGTGTGTGTATATATATATATATATATATATATATATTACAATCTATTTATTCTTTATGGCTAAAAAATATTTCAAGATGTAACTAGAACCAAAAAGATAGGCTAACTGGAAGACAGCAAAACAGAGAGAGCAAAATTATATACGAGCTTTTAAGAAGACGGCACTGCTCCAGCAAGGACTCAGTGCATCATTGAAAAGACTGATAAGCTCTGGTTTACAGCTGAACGTAACCTCTACACAGGTATCCTATAGAGGATGGGTCAGATAAAGAGCTCCAGGATGGTCAAGTGCATGGATGGAAGAATCAGCACTTAATAGAATTACAAATAACCCCAGCCATGTAACCTCAAGATCAGGGTCAGACTCACGCATGGAATGCAAGACACACAGTTATTACATGTAAACACAGAGACTGGGATTTTGTGGGTCATCAGGTTGGGTGTAAAACATTCCTATTAAAGGAAATCCACCCCTACTCAAAGGATTAACTACTTGCTGAGCAGGCTACCAACTGAACAACAACCTGATTGAGCTGCAGCTCTGCAGGCCGTATCCGGTTCTGGCTCACCTCACCTCTCAGCCATCCACTTCACACCTTCACCTCCAGCCATCTGCCCAACCCCCACCCTCGCGATCTGTTAGAGGTGTGCCGGATATTTAACTCCAGGAAGGCTTCTGATGTGGCCTTGACTTTGCTGCCTCTTTCAAACACTGAGCTGGTTTAGTACCACCGTCTTATGATGTCCACAGTCAACATGTAGATTTATCTTCTACCTGCTTTCTGCAGCAGTAAGCTAATTTGTAAAATTTTATTACCATAAAAAGAAATCCCCTTCATGTGTGATAATAGCAGATGTAGTTTCTAACAGCATCTGCATCAACATGTGCATGACAAAATCCAAACACAGAAAGTTTCACTCTGACGTGTCTTACATCAAAATAATTATACATAATATAAGTATGCTTTGGTAAAAAAATTATAAGATAGAATCTGAATTTGACCTAAATGTATGGCCAGAATGTAGTTATGTAATTTAAGTGAATATAAAGGCAAACACTTTCTTGCATAACCTCTCTGAATTGTTATGTCTATGTAAAGATGCTGAATCTGTCACTCCACATGTTCACCGCCACATTCTAGTCTGCTGTCATATTAAAAAAAAGATCACTGGAATCCAGGGTTCCTAAGTAACTAAACCGTCATCACCCAGGCATCACCAACCTTTACAAAAAAACGTCAAAAACCCTCAGATGGGGTGGCTGGTTCGATCCCCAGCCCCTGCAAGTTGAAGTGTCCTTGAGCAAGATAATGACCCCCAATTTGCTCCCCGGGCGCTGTAATGTAATTAATTAAGATTAATAAAGTATCAAATGCAAATAGATAGAAAGTTTTTTTTTATTTTGAACATGTTTAAAATAAAATAAAAAAATAAAAAATCAATGACATTTTAAAGCCCAACATTTGAAATACATTCAACAGATACACAGAGGAAAAAAATCCATCTCAATTCCTGCCTTGAAATGAGATGCTGCTGGCATAATTCTGTTTTCACAAGCTGTGATTAAAGACAGATGCTTTTCTAATCGCTCAAACGCGCGCTAATGATGCTGATGTTATTTACTGCCTAGTGATCCACGGCTTGTAATTATCGAAACGTGACCTCTCCTCGTCCTTCGCAGTGAATCGATGAGTACAGTGTGGCATATTGGAAAGAGAATGTTAAAGCTGTGGAGGGCAAGGTGGATGGTGGAGAACAGAATATGTTCTGGTAGTGGGTCATTGATAGGGATCGATCAACTGTTCGGTTTGGAAACATTTATGGTGTAATTAACGCACGTGCATTTACTCAATGAGATGCAAGATGGAAAGGCAAAAGGGGGATGAGTTCAATGTACAGACTGAATATCTGAAATTGACTCATTCAGGTCCAGAGATTAGTGATCATTTTAAAACATGTCTCTAAATATTTTATAAGGCACATTCATATGCATTTTAATCTGACTGTGTCAACGGTGACAGCAGGATCCATCTTCATTGTTTAATATTATGTCTGCAAAACATACCTGTAAGTAAAGAGCACAGGTGCATCATGGGTCTTCAATGAAATATTTCCTAAATATACAAATATTGAAGAGACTGGAATGTATGGTATGCAGAGGATGTTCCTATTATTATACAATATATCTAGGCTCCATCACTTCCGACAAGCCTTTATGCTTTGAGCAGAGAGTTTCAAAACACACATGGAAAATTCAACTGAGAAAATCCCCTCTTTACATAATACTTGTGTGCATTAATTCAGTGAGGTTGCCAAAGTGAACACTGCTGTTTTAACGGGGAGAGAGAGGGGATGATGAACAATGTTGGCTGACATGGGCGTGGGTCAATGAGCAATGAATTATGAAAATGTGCATGTAGCACATTTTCTCCCTCCGTAACTCCCTCCCTGTCTCCTCTCTTTCCAGAAGTAGCAATCAAAAAATATTTATCGTCCTGCAAGTAGACTGCTAGTTGGCTTCAAATCAACTGAAAATCTGACACCATGATACCACTTTGTTTAATGTTGTGATTGTGTAGCTCATGTTTATATCTATTAAAAAAATAAATACCAACAAAAACAAATAAAATAGAAGACTAGTCTAATTGCCTGAAAGCAGAACCTAAATCTTGGTTCAGACCTTGGTTCGGACTCTCAGGTGTGAAAGCATCCTTTATTGATTGTTGCCTACAGAATATCAAACAGTGATATATATATTGATACTGATCTCTAGAATATAATCAGTAACTTCAATTTTTTTTGTTGTTGTTGTTGTTTTTCAAATACATATATATATATATATATATAAATATATATATATATATATATATATATATATATATATATAAATATATATATATATATATATATATATATATATATATATATATATATATATATATACGTGTGTGTGTGTGTATATAGATATACAAATATATACACATAAGATATATTCTTTTTGGCTATATTGCATTGTAAATATAAAAGCAGTTACTTTTTTTGTAGTTTAAATACATAACACTGATGTTTATGGAACTATTAATCTGTAATTTTACCCAATGATAATATGTACTTCAGTAAAAGGGCAGTGAAAGAGCTTGTATTAGAGCGGTTGGTGTTCCACTCCGAAACTGGAAATGTGTCCTATTGCTAAAAATAATGAATGAGTTCATGTCTGCTATAAATCTCTGTGCATTTGCACGTCTGTGTGTGTCTGCAATATGACCCTCAATAAGTTAATGACACCAATTAAGCTAATTAAAAGAGCTTTAATTACAGCTGCCTCAATAACGGCCACCTCTGCAGCCCTGTCTGCTTGACCCCGCATGCACACATGCAGGAAAGCCTGCATATGCACAAATGTGGCAAAGACACATACATTAAAGTACGCACATTTCGCAAGTAGTGTACCTTGACACGCATTAATGATGGTCTCCTGTCAGCCTAATGAGCCTCTCAAAGCCTATTAAGGCCTAATGATGATAATCATACAGGTAGAGTATGTGTGTTTGTGAGCTATTATGATATGCAAAGCTTAGGTTTCCGCATCTTTCGCCTGTACAATGTAATGAAATCCAATTCATACAGTACAATCCTCTGTTACGATGACTGTAATGTACATTTTTTAATAGAGGCGTTAATGCTATTACACAGTCTGTCTTAGAATGGAGGTCTTGTTGTTTGTGCTCTGCATTATATAGAGAGGTGTTTCTAATTTTCTTCCCTCTCATGGATAAAAAGGACAAAACAATAGAAACACCTGGGTGGGTGTAGAGCGATCGTCCACTTATCCAAAAGGTCAGTGGTTTAATCCACAGCCCCTTCAGTCTACATGCCGAAAGGTCCTTGGGCAAATTGTTCCCGTGGTTCCACTGGTGTGTGAATGGGTGTTGCTCCTGATGAGCAGGTGGCACCTTGCATGGTAGCATCTGCTAATGTATGAATGTGTATGTGGATGAGTGAACGCTGGCTTGTGTTGTAAAGCACTTTGAGTGGTTATAAGTGGTTATAAGTGTTTTAAGTGGTCGGTCAAGACAAAAAAAAAAAAGACAAAAAATCCCGACGCCTTAGAACAAATCAAATGTCATCACTCAGTATTTTGTTTTTAATCTTGTCCAGACATTTATGTGAACGCTTGATGTCCTTCTCCCTGAATTGTTTTGAATAGTGCTGGGAAGTTGCTGTTTTCCGTAGGTTCAATTCTAAATCTAAGGTTCCACTATTATTATGTACAATTAACAAACCAATTATGTCTGCATCTTTTATACACACCTACACCTCAATTTTGTTTAGCTACAGTTATGAAGACTGCATAATGGTGGACCTGGAATACATATCATCCTCCCACTTTTCGTGTCACCTTTCCCTTATAACCATAATGAACTCCTATCTATTCTTATCTCCCCCTTATTTATGCCCACTTCCTTCTCATTCCAGTAAAGGTCATATATCCAGTCCGCACCACCTGCATCCACTTTATGCCTCTTCTCTTTTTATCGCTGTAGAAAATAACCCTTATGGTAAATATCACAGCTAAGTACTGACCTACACAAGGTTAGAGCACTTCATCTTCTGCTCACCAAGGACCAGCGGGCCACATTATGTACTGCAGTGCCAGAGAGTGTAATTAGTGAGCATTCACCTGGCAACCACACCTTTAAATAGTTTCCTATGTAAAGGGAATGTTACCTCCTCTCTCTCCTTCAGCTTCTCAAGAATTACCCATCATTCACTTCACTCTATTCACGCTGGCGTTATTGTAATTTCCTTAGTCTCTTATGCCTATTCAGAATGTGGATTTGATTGTACCAGCATTGTTTTTGGATGTTTATATAGCTATAGTTGACGATCTGGTAGAAACCAAGGTCCCACTTATAATATTCAACTCCAGTGATGAGTGGAGATAAATGCATAGACAATTTAAATACATGCAGCTAATGCAGTCATTTTACAATGAAGACATTTTGATGTTATTGGGAACACTTCAAAGAGACATAATGAAATGAATAGTGAGTGGGTTGTTCTCAGTTGACTAGCATTCCCTGCCTAAGGCCACGTTTCTGGGTGAGGTAGCCTGTCAAAATCTAACAGCAGACAACTTAAAGGAAAAGCACCTCTTCTTCCCAAAAGCTTGATAAAGGTAAGGAAACCTAGTGCATTTTTTTATTTAGTCATTTTTTGGGCAGTTTTTTTTTTTCCTTTATTAGATAGGACAGCTGAAGATTTATGGCAGGAAACGGGGGTGGGAGAGTGAGGGGGCAGACATGCGGCAAGGGGCTGTGAGTGGGAATCGAGCCCACGGCCGCCGCGGGAGGACTGCAGCCTCTGGAAAGGTGCCATATCCTCCCCCCGGCCTAAACTCACATCCATTAATTCTTCTAATGACAGATAAATGAAGCATGGAGACAAGGAAGTGAATGCAGAGCTTCACACACACAGACTCACACGTACAAGCATGCACACCAAACACAGGCATGCACATACAAACACACACACACATATATACGTATATATATATACATATATATATATTTCCAGACATTTCCAAGTTTGGATTATATATACGTATATATATATGTGTATATATATGTGTATATATGTGTATATAAACGTATATATATATATATATATATATATATATATATATATATGTATATATACATATATATATATATGTATATATACATATATATATATATATATACATATATATTTCCAGACATTTCCAAGTTTGGATTTGCAGCTACTTCCTAGGAGGATTATGCGCCATCCGTGGAATAGTAAATCTTACCCACCCTTTGATAAAGCTCTCTATTATGGAGAGAGAGCAGCTGAGAACAGCAAGCATTGTTGCAGCATCTTCTAACCTGAAGCATCAGCAGCTCTTTAATATAGAGTACAAGAAACCAAAGGAAATTAAGGAAGACAACAAAAATCTGGAAAAAGTGGGAAAAAAAGGGGAATATAGAATAGAATAGAATTCTCAATCTCATTACTTAAAGATTTTTTTTATTTTTATGATGTAATGGACCTCAAAAGATTGCAGGATTAAAAAATGATAACTGTTTACTCTCTTCTTAAGCCTTCAAGGGAATAATTTACATTCCAACAGCCTTATTTGCACAAACGTTAACTCTCCAAATACTTTGTTTGAACAGATATATACATTATTTAACCTTCACAGCTGACAGAAACTCAAACATGACTTTATTTTTCTCCTTACCATACATTACATTAATGAAGTGTTTTCCATATAATGGGGATTTCATTGTCTACATGTTCTTAATTGGGCTAATGACTGTTTCACTAAAGCACATGAATAGGTCAACACCCTGCTTTGACTTTAAACTCAGCACAGCCATTCCATGCAGCCGCCTAGCTAACTGTGAAATATATTCAGCCTGTAGATTATCATTTTAATTAATCTTGCTTACTTGGTCGTGTAATTTAAACATTTGCTGGGTTTGTGGGACGGAGAGAGAAGCAGGGAAGTGGAGGGTTGGTGAGATGTGGGGTGTGACAGGGAGAAAAAAGGAAGGGAAGCTATGTTTCAGTAGGTGTGTGAGTATCTGCAGGTATACAGGGAAATGCAAATGAGTAACACCTTCACTGAAATACTGCTATTCTCTGCCTTATTACACTTGTTAATGCTAAAGAATTTAAACTGAAGGTTTGAGGAATAAAACAGTTGTTGTAGAGAGCTGGTTTCAATCCCCTTAAGCCCAATTTCAACGTCTGCACAACTGCCCATAGCATCTACAGTGTAACATTAGTAGAAGATTGGATTTATGGCAAATAAACCCTAATTGTGGGCTTACAAAACTGCAACACTTATTTAAGGTTAGGGAAAAATCATAGTTATGTTTAACAAAAAAGACAGTGCAACGGGTATGTGATAAAAATGTGAATGAGGGGCACAATTGTGATCTATGGACATTATTCTTACAGACACTGGTCTGAAATCTGGTTGAGGAAGATGTTTTATGGTGTTTCTTTATTGAGAACGGAGGCATATGACTTGAGTTTTGACTACAATTACCTGTTTTGAGCTTTAAATAAAATACCCTTAATACCTCATAGCCCAAAACCCACTTTACAATCACCCAGGCACAGGTAATGGTTCTTTCTGGTCTAAACCTACAAATGATTGATTCACCAATGTTGCAAAGAGGGTCTCACACACAAATAATACAATATAATCCCTCATATGCACTATTTTAAAAAGTTTCAGTTCTTATATGTCACTGCATAAGAAAGGACAAGCTTCTCTCGTATATATGATTAGGACTTTTTGTAAGAAAGTTTACCTTTGCTACATTCAGAAGATTCATATATCTACCAGGTTTGTTTGTGATTCAGAATTTTAACTAACAGCCCTGCAGTTAATCATTATAGTCCTGACATGTTTCAATGCCTGCTGAATGCCTAATTTCTTAGAATAATTTATAAAGGGAAAAAGTTAAAGCAATTTTTCCCCAATTATTTACCGGGAAGCTACATAATGAAGCATAGTTATGCCAGTAACTGCATGACTTTCATGTTAAAATAAAGGGTAATATAAAGGTTTTTTAGGACACTTCTGGATGGGGAGCACAACCTGAAGCTGTGAAGATCATGAAGATCTCCTGAAAATTATCCCCCCTTAGATTTTGCCCATTTCTGAATTGTTGATTTCAGATTCTTGTTTATCTCCTAGGCAACAGTGCAGCTGACCCTGAGAACATTGGATAATTTCAAGATGAATCATTGTTAAAACCTGCAAAAGTACTATTATTATTAAGTATTATTAATCAAACTATTAAATAATAAAAAATAAAGAATAAACTATAAATTATAAAACCATTAAAAATATTTTTATTTTGATCATAGCTATGTGCCTTAAAATATCAAAGCCTTTTCCAATTAGGTTCACCAGTAGAAATCCATCTTCTAAGCCTGGTTCTGGTGTTTTTCTCTTAAAAATATATTTAGACATCTCTGTTTAAATGGGCTAAATTTGGTTGAAAAGTGGGGCAGATGTAACGACATCTGTTTTGTTATCAATACCTCCTACACATATTTTTTTCCCCTTATGTTTAATATCTAAAGAACATTTATATTTCAAAAACACAGGGAAGCTTTTATGTAGATCATTCAGCAATAAAGACAGCAGTTGGCCAACTGAACAGTCTTTACCAGGCAAACTCTTAAATCACCACAACCACTACCACAGTGTTTAAGAGGCTGAGGACTCCTCATTTCTATTATGACACATGCAGGAATAAAGCAGTGTTGTGTTTTATTCACTATTTAATTTGATTTATTATCTCTATTCAACAACACTTTATGCGCCCAAAGTGAAAGCATCATGATTATAGCGATTTTCACAAGTTGATAACAATACATTCCAATACATTTTATGACGTTAACCAAGGTTTATCTTGGTAATCTGATTCATCATATGCCAGAATATCAGTGTAGTTAAACAATATGTTACATTAAAGGAGTTTGCAGGTTGTTGTATTTTTATTCTTTCAAATCATTGGATTAAAATCCCATTAAGCTTTATTAAGTCATGCATCTGGGGAGGACAGGTGAGATTAAAAAGGCAGTTAACATTACCATTAAATTTGATATTTCCTTATTTATTATTATTATTATTTTACTAATACTGTCCCCAGTCCTTAAATCATATTTCCTTTGCTGCTAACTTTTATGCTACATAGTATGTAAATGGTTCAGTGGACAGATTATTCTTTTTGAAATGTGGTTCCAATGTTAATCACTAATAAATTTGTGTTCCACCATCCTGACAGGATTTTAAAACTGGCTCTGTCTATTCAATGTGTACTTTTAGTGCAGTAATTGCTTGGACTGCTGCAGATCTTTATTGAAAAAGCAGCATTTTATCTCATGGGTTTACCCTGACTGAATGGAGATTGAATTAAAATGAAATTTAGTGTGCAGTCCATTATGGGGAGGCCTTGTGAGCCAGACAGTCTTAAAAGCAGAGCAGCCAGCCTGATAGGAGACTTGGGATTCGGCCACTTTGGGTCAGTCGGCTTAAAGGCAGGGCAGAATCCTCTCAGCATTTTTCCATTTTTATGATTTCCCTGCTCACTCTTTTGACAGACTTTAGATTAACCTCAATAATTTGAAGTTTCTTAGATATGTGCCAGCCTTCTCCTGCATATGTTAGTATTATTACAACCGCTGCCGTCTATTATATTCACATATGCAATTCTTTTTGATGAACACCTAACTCTGAACTTACTTCTCCACAAGACAATTTTATGATAGCAAACCACATTCTCAGTGTTTTTAACAGTTATGTCTTTAATTCAATTACATGATTGAGACCCTATTTCTGTCTCAGATTCTTTTAACAGGATGAAATGAAGATACGACACAGAATTAATATTTCCTACCTATGCCTGCAAGCTTGTAATATACTGTACACAACGAAATTAACCCTCAAAAGTGCATTTTACGTGCCAGGATATACAAAATATATAAAAATCTAATTAACCACAGAGCAACTCCAGGGTTTTCCGGTCTGAAAAACTGCATAGACATCAGAAACACTGTCAAAATGATGTCAGAGGAGGGAACAAGATTAAATGCTATTATTAAAACAGAGGAACAACAGTCAAGCAGTGGGGCAGCAAGCATACAATCAACAATGGAGATATATATATATATATATATATATATATATATATATATATATATATATACATACACACATCAGCCATGATTGACAACTGGCCTTGCTTTAATTTGTTGCCTGCAAACTCACAAAGCATCAAAATACTTAGTACGACAATAAATATCATAAATAATCATCATCAATACAAAGTAAGGTCTCTGTTTTGTACTGTTGTCAGTATGTCAACCTGTTTCTTGCGTCTCATTTTCTGCTCTCGGCCTTTAACACGCATTAACTCTCCTGTCAGCTCAGATCCTGCGGCTCCCGTCTGCACAGCAGTAGCTCCTGGGTGTTCCCACTATTCCCCATCACCTGACCTCCCTCCGCCCACCTGCAGACCTGCTCCACCTTCCCAATTAGCCTTGCAGTACAGTATATACCGACCCTTTCTCTGTCTGTTCACAGAGGGTGTTTGCTACTTAGGATGACAGTGTGTTTCTCTGCCTGCCTGATCCCTGTGTGAGTTTTTTTTTTTTTTTCCCCCCCTCAGAAATTTGCCTTGCTTGGTCTTCACCCGTTTCTGAGAAGTGCAACTGTACTTTCAACTTTACGTGCCTCATGTCCGAGGGGTGGGAAGTTGCTGTGTTGTTGCAGAAAAACTGCCAGGACAGAAGGAAACACACACACACACACACACACACACAAACACATACTCATGAACAGTGGTAGAAGTATTGAAATGTTTCCCTTAAATACCACAGTATCATGTTACAAGTAATCCATTAGTCACAAACCCTAAATTTTACTCATTACTCATTTTACTCATTACTCATTTAGCATCAAAATAACCCTTAAGTATCAAAGGTAACCAGCCCCATATTTGTTGTTGTCCAAACTTTTGAAACTTCACTAATGCTACTGCGGTTGTATCGATGTCGACGTAGAGGATGTATGAAAGTATGTACGGGTCGATGGATAGACCGTTTATGTACGGCCGTATCCATTTACATAAGTAGAGGGAGCATAAATGGGCCTTAAGGATGGGTATAGACATAGTGGGTATAGATGGATGAATGGATTTTGACATGATAATACAAATATAAAAATAGAAATAAAACACATGCTTGAAATCAAAGTGAAGTATTTTCATTTGTGATTTTTGATGTGGAAAATTCTGGGTAATAAGCTACATATGGAATGTTTAGCTCTAGAAAAACACTCCGTGTTGATTTGAGACTGACTATGCAGATTCACCGTCTCTAACACACACATGTAATGCAAATACACAACAGAGAACTCACCACTTTATCTCTTTTTCACCAACAAAACTGTTTCTTTTCTGCGTCATATCTATATTCATAACTCTGAGAACATTAGCAATTTCCATCACTGTATCCTTTTCAAATGCAAACCCTCTTTCCCCAGTTCAAGACATGTTTATGTAGAGATAAGTCAGAGCACACCAGCAAAGGGAAAAAAAAAACAAAAAAAAGTTTGCCCATCTGTGCTCATTTTAAACTAAATATGGATTGGCCAAAGAGTCCACCAGGGGAAGCCTTTTTAGTGTCTGCTGGGCCAGGATATTTGATTTGGACACAAGCTCTTGGCAACACGGAGTTTATACAGTAAATGAGAGTTTTGGCTTCAGCAGCCAGCAAATGAAGATTAGATGAGTTTCCTTCTTCTCCCTCATTCTCTCCCTCTTGGCACCCCAGCTAATGTTGTGTTTAGTTTTCAGCACAGGTTTCATCTCGCTTTGGGGACATGTTGACTTTTGGGAAGCAGTGAGAAAGCTGGAATAAGCAGAAGACTGAAGCAAGAAGCGAGAGAGACTGTAATAACTGTACAAAAGCATAGAAAAAGAGCCATTACACTTAGAACAGATGTCAGCCACTGTGGATCTTTTATTTCAGTTTCGCTATTGCCAAAAGTATTTTCAGCATCTCAACAAAAAGAATGCATTGATTAGAGTGAAATAAACCTTTAACGTTTTTACATTATAAGGTGAGATATCCATTTCACCTTACAGCCATGCTTTTTCTTGCCTGACTTTAAGGATTCTAAAAGGTGGGAAGTTAATCCAGTTCAGCCTTCTTAATTTGAAATTGTAATGACACTGTGCCTCATTAACCCCCCTATCAGCTTTCTTAAAGCCCAAACACCCATCAAATGTTCCTCTGGGCCCACACAAGGTCAGTGACATTGGTCTGTACTTCCATCCCTTACTGCAGTTTTACACAGGATGACATTTTGGGCCACTCTTCTCAGAAACTGTGCCTGCTGAGACATAATAGTGAGACATGTCATTGGAAACCTTTTCACACCGTATAGATTGAATAGGTTTGCTTTCCACATACACAAAGAAAAGAGGCTAGAGTCTTTGCAAAGTATTCAGGTTAAAAAATAGTGAGTGCTGTAACACAAAACAAGCTTGCAACAAATTTAACATCTGCAAATACCTCAGTATTGGTCAACCTCTCCTAGTTAATAAATAACAACAGTAGAAAGCACTCAAAGCACGAAGCTAAGCAAAACCATTCCCATTTAAACCTGAGCAATCAGGAAATAGTTTTCTGACCAAGTCACAACAAGAGCTTATAATTGGTCAAAGAAAAAATTAATTAATTAATTAAAAAAACCAAACAATTATTTTTATATATATATATATACACTACCAGTCAAAAATTTGGACACAGTTTCCCATTCAAGTGGATGGTTAACTGTGTCTAAACTATTGACTGGTACTGTATATAAAAAACAAAAACTTTTTTGATGTGTTGAACAGAAACAGACAAACAAACATGGATCCAAAGATTATTCATTGATGAACCATTGGCCAGCACCAGCCAGCACTACTAAAGCTATTAAAAGAAAATATGCTGTGTGGCAGATTAAAAGAATCAGTCATCTTGCAGGATCATATCTGCTTTCAATTTTGATTTTTTTTTCTTTTGACTTTGATCATTTATGACATTGCACTGCATTCACAACTGATCATACAGCTTATCCAAAATGATTAATGCTGATGTTAGATGTTATTTAAAATGATTAAATTCTGCTTCCCTTTCTTTGATCTTGGTATTTGACATAAGGCTTGCCCTGAGGAAAACAGCTCATCACGAACTTATTCTAGACATCCGCTTTTCAAACCTTCAAATATCTTTCTGCAGGCATGGTCTGAGTCCACAGGGGAAAATTGGTTTTGTATGTAAAATTATTAAGCATTAACAATTAGAATGGATTGTCTGGGATTGAGCCACAAACATATGTGAGTTTTTCTTACTCCATCATCCAACCTTCTAGAACTTACTATTCATTCGCTATCTACAGTATGAGCTCTATAACCAAACAACTTCAGGTTTCATAATTCTGTATTAGCTATGATCTTTTGAATCCATAAACAAAACATTTGAACGATTTGAACGATAATTGAGATGTAACTAAAACCCCTTATGTAATGTGACTTTGGACTGAAAATTATTTATGAGGCAAAATTCACAGATCCTTGTTACTTGGTCAATTAGAGTTGCAATGGAGAATGATAGAGACTGATCTTACCTAAAAACAACAGGGCTCCAGCACCTGTGGTGCTTGGAACCTTAGAAGAAAAGGTAAAATACAACTGCAAATTAAAATCAATCTGAACTAGCACGCTTATGGCTGTTGACCCTACAGGCTCCAAACGTCCCACTCAGCAGTTCAGAAGGCCCATTTTGTACACAATAATTAGGGACTAATGAGATGACCCTTAGGGATCGAGACAGCATGCTCAGTCGTTCAGACTGTACCAACAGTCACAGCCTACAATGTGGCCTAAATGAGTAGTGCTCTGATTTAGCATTGCACTCCTTTAGCATTATCTGACTCATGGATCTTTTTTTAAAGGATCAACATTGATGGAATCAGAGGTATCTATTTTACTCAACTCATTCTTCACACTGGTTGAAACCTGGTGCCTACATTATTCAAAATGCTATCAGAAATATGTGTGCTTGATGCTAGTAGTGGCTAATGTAGCCTTCAGCTGCACAAGCCTTTTGCAGAGATGAGTGTGCTAGACGTCTATCAGCTCAATTCTTTGCAACTTCATAACACCCCCCCCCTCTCCAGTTTTCTTTCATTTTTTTCAAGCTTGTAATCTTCAGCCTGACTCAAGTAACATCACTTGTGACAATTCATCACATATGAAACATCTCCCTCCAGGGCCACAAAAAGCCTTACACAATCTCTGTTTTCCAGTCATACAATGGTATTCAAAGAGCTGTAAACAGACTTGTAAAGCTGATCCCTCATTAAGAGACTTTTTGGTTCTAGAAGTCTCACAGATGTCTAATACAAATCAATCTAATTGTTGGCCTACACATATTGCCAATGCAAATAGATCCTATTCCTATATATTCCTATATTCATTTAGGAATTTTCTCTATTTAAGCCAAAAAGATTTTTTGGCTTTGTGGATTTTTAACATTCTCACACTAAATCAGAAACATTTAAACGTCAGAATTCTTGTTGGTTGTTCATTTTATTTTGGTTCCTCCCAACAACTCCTCCGAACACAACTGAGCATTAAAAGCTAAAAGGGGAGCCATAAACATATGGCACTGGTTTTCAAGTGCTACATAACCAACATTGGAAAACTTTTTTTTTTTCCAGAAAAAGGCCACTTCACAGCACTAAATCTAATCCAGTTTACATGTGGCAAGGAATGTGTTTTGGGGCCAACAATGTGTAATGACGCACATGTGTGAAAGGGCAAATCTAACCATGGGGAGCTAGACGAGCAAGCTTTAGGTGGCCTGACCTTTGAACCAAACCATAGGCTGGTGTGAGGGAGCCACCTCTAATGAAGGGCTGCAGAGTGGAAACTGCTGTACCTCCTGTCATTTACAGAGATCACTCTTAAAATGAAAAACTGTCCAAGGTGAATTCTTTTTTAACTTTTATATACTCTGAGGAAGTTGTATGAACACACATGTTCTTTTTCAGCAAAGCCACACTTAACACTTACGCTGACACTTATAGCTGACCACTGTTCTTCTGGTGGCCATTAAGCAACTCTGCTAAGGCATCTGGAGGTGAAGAACCCCACGAGAGGTGTTAAAAGCACAGGGTGGCATGTCTGGTATTCAAATATTTCATGCCGGTAAAAGCAAAACATATTTTAATCTCTTAGACCCATCTTATCACAGAATCACTTGTTTACATTTTCATTAAAAAAAACAAAAACCTGCACAGCTAATGACATAGCCTCAGTTGAACTTTGTGTTTAGAGCAATTATCAAATGTTAGCAGAGTTAACTACTAAATTAAAATTTTACAAATTGTAAAAACATGGCAAACATCAGCATTTGATGTCATGCTAACATTAGCATTTAGCTAAAGCAACACCATGTCTCATGCTGTGTCCCGAATGGCTTAATCTCATACTCAACCTGCAGGTTGTGACTACAGCTTTTAAACTCAATGTTAGACACTTGTTTTATACCATGAAGGGCCATCTGGCTGCATGGAGCAGAAGTAGGCCAGGCTCAACCCATTTATTCAGCTTAGTCTTCAAACATTAGTTGAAGCTGGTGTGCTCTTGATTAGAAAAACCTGCAGCCACACCGCCCTTTATGGAACAGCGTGGACATGCCCGATTTACGTACAGTTTAATCCATCATCTCATCTGTCTTTGTTCTGTCTGACCCAGCAGGGGGGGAAAGAAAGAGGGGCAATGACTTTCTAGGTACCAGCATTGTGTGTGTGTGTGTTTTATGAATCACACATGTAGGCATTAATCAAACCAACCAGTTCAGATTCAGTCTCTTCCTCTACCAAATGGTTGCTAGACTAGGAAGTAAATATAGCCTGCCATTTTCTGCAGTGACCTTTTTATGAAATCATTGACAAGGAGCGTGCATGTGCACACACACACACACACACACACACACACACACACACACACACACACACACACACACACACACACACACTTCAAAAATCCCAAATGATGTGCTGCCTGCTCACTACAGGAACAGTTGCCTCTGGCTCTTTGATTTTTTTGCCCAACTCTTGGGACTCGAACGATAAAATTAGAAGAGCGACAATCATCAAAATCTAAGTTAGTTTAACATGTTTGTTAACGAGTGTACCCTCTATATACTTTGCTTTTTTTTTTACTTTAAAAGTAAAGGCAGTGATCAGAATTGACACAGTGTCAATGTAAAGTTTATTATTGGGGTCACTCCCTGCCCCTCCTCTCCGACCTCATTCCCCGTTACCCAGCCCACTATTTCACTATATGCCCTTTGACTTTCTCTCATTACACCACTTGACTGTCCCACCCATCTACTCATCCATTCTCACTTCTCATCAGCCCTGCAATTATCAGTGTCCCAGATATGTAACAAGCCCATTGTCAATGCATCCCTTTCACTTTGGTAGTTTTGGTCTCTTATAACTAAATGTTAACCTGGACCTGGACCTACTGCCTGCCTAATATCCATCTGCTGAGCTGCACCTACCTGTAAACCTTTATGTATCAGTATGCCACTGAAATCACACCTCTACTGCTACAGTATGCTGTGCCTTGGGGATAAACATGGACTTCTGCTGTAGGCCTGCTTCTAAATTTTTAGCAGTGTAACACATTGATGTTCAATATGTAAAAATATTCAAAACACATCTTTGAACATTTCATGTCCAGCCCACTACACTCCATTAATTCAAAATCCATCTGTGTGTGCATTCTACAGCAGATTCATCCTCTGTGTCTTCCAGGCACTGCTTTTTTCCTAGATATTCACGACTGTACAAATGTACACATTGTGCTCAATGTGATTTTTACTACTAAATGTATTCTGCCATTCACGAATAGGTCATACGCTCCAATCCCATAAATCTGGCACACATGATGATGTGTCCATATGGAAAAGCATGTGTGAGTATAACACTACTTAAGTAGGACATATTTGAGAACAGACTGTAATATTTATGGACATGATCTCAACATACAGTTGAGGTGAGGGGAGTGTTCACTTTGGAATTGTGTCTGCCTTTTTGCAGATGACGTGGTTCTGTTGGCTTCATCAGCCTGTGATATTCAGTATGCACGGAGCTGTTTGAAGCCAGGTGCGAAGCGACTGGCATGACAGTCAGCACCTCCAAATTTGAGGCCATGGTCCTCTGCTGGACATCGGTGGACTGCTCCATCCGGGTTGGGGTGAGTTGCTGCCTCAAACGAAGGATATTAAGTATCTTGGGTTCTTATTCATGGGAAAATGGAACATGGGACAGGTGGCTTGATGCAACATGAGCAGAAATGGGGAGCCTCTATGAATTGAGACATTACCTGTGGTCATGAGCTCTGGGTAGTAATGAAAGAGTGAAACTGTGGATACGAGCTCAGCCACAATACAGCTCAGATAGGGGTAGAAGCTTGGAGTAGAACTGTTGCTCCTTTGCGTCGAAGAGGCCAGTTGAGGGGATTCAGACATCTGGTTAGGTTGCCTCCTGGGCAACTCCCTTTGGAGGTTTTCCTGGCATGTCCGACATGGAGGAGACCCTTGGGTAGAACCAGACCTCACTGGAGGGAGTACAAATCTCATCTAGCCTGGGAACACTTTGGGATCCTCCAGGATGAGCTGGAAATTGATGCTGGAGAGAGGGGCATCTGGAATACCCTTCTTAGTCTACTACTACTGCGAGACCCCAGAGAAGAAATTGGATGGATGATTAGAACAGCCTCTATATACTCACTAACGTTTGTGTAGATCTATACGGTAGCAGGAGAAATGACCTGACTGATATCATTTAGATTGCTTGGAATGCTTTAGATTACAATGTAGGCAGCAAGCACAACACTTTTTTTGTCGTCTTTATAATGACAAACCACTAAACCCAGTCCTCAAATAGTCAGACCACCTCCATCTACTGTACCCCCTCCTCAGAAAGGAAATCTCACATTTCTCTGACTAGCTGCTCCCCCATCTGACATTCTTTATGTGTCAGACAATCTCATTCTTATTTTCACCCTATTTAACTCCCCTGTCAAATGATCTACTGACATGTCTTTCTATCTGAATCTCTTATTTGTTACTCTCTTTGTCTCCCTCTAAAATCTTTCTTTCCACCTCATGATCTCTCCTCTCACTGGAGCTAGTGTTGGGTCTTTCCTCTTAATGCACATTTTTTAATATACTGTAGAAAGAGAGAACTTCATCACCTTTATAGTGAGACCTTCTAAAATGACCCTTTTCCCCCCAAATACAATTTATTGCTGCTGTTTCAAATACTGCAAAGAAACACTGGAAAGCACATTTAACATAATTCCTTTATTTGATTATTGTGCATTTTAACGAATGATTAATCAATCCCTGCTTTGTTAGATACCATTATACCATTATAAGGCATACAAAAAACACAAGTTCTATACATGCAAATTGCAATTATTAGCCAATCAATAGCCTCTCTGTCCTGATTTCTGGCTTCAGAATGTGTTTCCAATTGAAGTCATTAATGATACATCCAGAGACGACCGAAGAAACTTGAGATACCTTCTGCTTGCATGAGTTGTTTCTGTTCTTTGTCGAGAGGTTCCACATCATAGAGCTGCATGAGATACATGCCGTATGAAATACAATCTAAGAAACACTGTAACCGCATTAAGCTTTTCATTTGTTGGTTATTGCCGTAACCATTTCTTAAATTCTGACATGCAGGAAGGGAAAGTTCAGTGACATAAATGACCTTCATCGTCATGGTAACAATAAACATGTGCTTAATATGAAACAGTTGCCTTTGAATAGGTTTCGGCCTGAAATCTTATGGGTTACAGTGTTTCTCTTTAGTTTAATGGTTAGGGTGGCGGGCGGAATGGTCGGTGGTGGCATGTATATATATATATATATATATATATATACACAATATATATATATAAAAAATATATATATATATATATACACACACAATATATATATCATTCTGTGTGCTTCAAGATGTATGGCGTAATTAATTGAATTATATATCTATATCTGTCTTGTAGAGCCAGCAGGAGTATTTCCTCTCAGACAGCCAAGACGAACCAAAGCCTGTCTTCTTGTGCTTGTCACTGGTTGAAGCTGTGTCAGAGCTCGAGGCAGGGATAGCTTCACTCCCCTCAGCAGAGGAGGAGCTATTAGCATCCTCACCACTGGTACCAGGTTCACGTATTTACGTATGTAAATTCCATGAATAAAATATTTTGTGAATTTCTCTTTGGTGGGCCGGAGGTCGTGTTGGGGGCGGCCCGCCCCTCCATGAATGGTAGGGGAAACACTGGGTTAGGTTTAACCACTCAATCTACCTGGTTAAGTTTAGGCAACGATACTAATTCAGGAAAAATCATGGCCATATGTATGTTTAATCAGCGAGTTAAAATAGGTCAATGTCAACTTTCCTGAGTCAGAACAGGCTTAATGTAGACAGCGTTCAATGACACTCAAAACAACAAGTTACGTAAGACGTGGTTTCATGATGGCGTCCCCTGGTTTTGCATAAATGCATCTGTCTTTGTAAATATGGAACTCATTTCCATACAACTAATCAAATCCTGCATAAATCAGTCATTCTTCATAGGCAGACGGTCACACTGACTATAAACCTGCGGAAAAGTCATGTTCACCACAATTCACAAAGATCATGATTGTCACAAATGTCAAGGTCATGGTGAAGAATTTCTTTGCATTTCTTTAGAAGTTTTGGTTTTGGTTCACACTACAACAGGCCTTTCTTTCCACTGATTAACTGGAGCAGAAGATCATTTTAATTCTTCACCTTTTTGGTGTCACAGTTGTGGGAGAATTTTAGGGAGGATTTCAAAAAGCCTGTTTCTCGTCTCAGTCACACCTTTCAAAAGAAATAATCTTCAAACCAGTCAGAGAGGAGAAAAAAATGTATAACAGCCCTTGACCTATTTTTCCTTTTTTTTTGTTTTGCTTACTGCTGGTGTGAAAAAAAATCAGCAGAGAGGACAGAAGAGCTCATCCAGACACTCAAAAGAGACAACTGTTGTGTCAAATACACAGGGATAAGCATTATATAGATTAATATTTAATGTTAGGGTTATGGAATTTGCTGTTTTGTCAGCTTCTTAGTGTCTGGAAAGATTATGTGTGAGTCAAGCATATTCAAATGAATTTTTCATTGTAACAGGATCTGACAGAATTTGTCAAATGATGAAAGAGTTCTCTGAAAAGGATCCAGCAAAGAAGACAAAGTGAGCACTTTATTCAGACAGACTGAGTGTTACGCTGCCTCTGCAGCGGATGCTGTTTGCAGGAATTTTAAGGCAGAGGTAAACTCAATCTTGCGGGAAGACATTTTCAAAAGAACATCGGCGTAACTTCCACATTCAGACACTGAGTTTAATGCAAATCATGCCTCAGTTCAGAGATTAACTGTATGACTGTCACAACATTTGTTAAGAGGGAAGGAATTAATAGATTTGTGTTTTCATTTCCTGAGAAGTCTCCTCAAGGTTGCGACTATCGGTAGACAGATTTTATTGAACATTGTCAATTACATTGGGAAATATCCCCTAACAAGCTCAATCCTTTGCAATACCTCTTTAGCTGTCCTCTTCTGTAAACTACTCTAAATTATATTATGCACTACAGGACAGACATATTTAGAGGATTTTCACAGGGTGTAATGTGTAGGCCTGGGGGATGGAAGCTTATTAGACACCAATGAAAACAATTTTTTTCGCGAAGGAAATATAGGCAGACTGTCGCAGTCGGTGTTTGATCTGTTGTCCTGAATTCTCAGAACAAGGGAAGATAAATAATCAAGACTGCGCTACCTTAACGTGACTCAAATTTCAAATCCATGCAGACATAAGCTTAGTCTGCACAGGATGTGCCATCGTTTCGGCTAAACAGGTATATGCTGTATTTGTAAGGAAGAGGGGAAGGTCAAGAGGGAATCCAAGCAATGCAGAGAGTAAGAAGAACCAGGAGGCAAAGATGAAAGTGGAACAGGAAGGAAAGGAACAAGCAGAGAGTGTATTCCCCCCTTGTGGTCCATGTTGAGTTTCTTTATTTACATTTCAGACAGATCCACATCGGTGTAAGCGTCCATCTTGCATTATGGTTTTGAGGAGGGATGCAGAGTTTTCAAAGGGTTTCATCTTTCAACAGGTTAGCACAGCTACTCTGACCACCACTCTCCCAGTCTCTTTGCATGTCTTTTATTTATCTCTAGTTTTTCCGCTACCTTCCTATGTCCTCTGAACCCAGTCAAATTCCCGGGATGTAAAATATTCTGGCACATCCCTCAATGTTTTGTCCAGACCCAGAAGGTTCAAGACGTGCCGTTCTTTAATTTACCGCCAATGAAAACACATCTGCATCAACATAAGATGATCAGTCCCAACCTCACAATGGGACATGCTGTATTTCACAAAGTGAGAAAGCCCCAAGAGGGGTGGAGGACAGGATGCATTGGTCACACACACAAAACTTTCACCGCGTTTGGCCAGAGCCATCCTGTGAAAGCAAACAGACATGATTTTTGCACCGAATCTTAATGAAAGTATAGTTTCATGTCAGGCACATGTTAAAGGCTTTGCATCTACTTGAGTCACACAGGTCTGACACATCAACATGTGAGGAGCTGGGTCTTCCTCATCTTAATTATCCTCTCTCCCACTTTATCCTCCATATATGTCTCTGGTCCTGTTATACCTGCTCTCAAGGTTTGTCAGTATATCCTCTGTGCCCTCCCACTCCATCCTCTTTTAACATTTTCATTTTGTTGGCTCACCCTCCCCCTTCCATCTACTGTGTCCCCTCTTCATCCTCACTCACAGCGGTGTAACGGTATAGGCCTACAAATGTTGTCCACTCCCCAAACTTACAGAGTATAAGTGCAGCAGCCACATTATCTCTCAAATAAACTCTATGGACAGTTTCCCAATGTGAATTTTGAACTGTGTGGCTCGACTTCTGCATCATCGTGTCATGAGTGCCAGGCATGCACAGAATATCCTGCACAGCACAACAGCACAAATCAATGGCCGCCATATTCCAACAGCCTACAGCTACTTTAGTGATGATTCTGTCTTCATGCATGAGACAGAAGTTACATCTAGTCACAGACCTGACATTAACATTCATCTTTTTTTAATCAACCATAACCTCAATGTTTTCCCAATTTGAATTGTTTTATTGCCAAAATTATTTCTTTCTCCTCTTTATCCATACTGTTACTTTATACTATATATTACATTTTAAAACGTGCTGATGAAAATAGTCCCGTATTGTAACCAGGGGTTTTTATAAAATATCCAGTATCAACATTCTTGTCTGCAGTGTGAACACATTGGATGATAAATATAGTCTACTTCAAAGCAGAGCTAGCTGTCAGTTTGTCTGAGCACTTATCTTCAGACTTAATGACCTCAGACTTTCAAAGTGAGCAAACTACCCTAAAATAATAAAATGAAATAGTAGCACATAAGCTTTTATGGTTGCTTGTTTTAAAAAAATTTTGTCCCCAGCTTTGGGGAGATAAAATGACGTATAGGTAAGGCAAGACTTGGAAATGATGCAGTATACCTGAACAGATTACATCATTTTTACACCATCCATGGTTTCCCCTGAGTTTTAATTCTGTCTGATTACATACAGCCCATATAGAATAGGATGAACTGAGCTCTATTCATCTCTGCCATGTATATATTATATATGTTTATATTTATAGTGCTCTGATCCTCCTATGTCACATATTGACATGTTCACATGTAGCTCAGGCACACTTTAGCTACTTTGGCAGACACCATCCCAGGGGAAAATGGCTTTATCACTATCCTCCTCTGTATGCTTTATGCTTTTGCTCCTCATACCTATTACATATAATATTTGGTTATATACTGGTCACATTTCCAGTGCTGGGATTTTTAAATACTTTGTTGAATGACTGTTCTATGATGTTTATTTTTTGTCTACTTGGTTTGCTTTGCTTGTTTTCACCACCACTTCAGCTATGATATGCTTTCGTCATTTTATTGTATATTTTGTTGTTATATGGGATTTGTGTGCGGAGTATGTACTGTTTTTATAGTGCTTCCATTAAAAAAGCCCAAAGCCTATGTGCACAAATGAATAGCGAGGGCAGAAGTTTATGTGTTGCAGCAGGCCTTCTCTTGCACTGGGTAATCAAAGTTGGTGGGTGGAGTTGGATTAGCAGCTGTACCCAGGGGATACACCCAAAAACAACAACATAAAGCAAAGGGCACTAAATTATACAACATAGAGTACACTTTCAACATAAAGCATTACTACCATTTACAGTTTCAGACTGGAATGAACCCACTGAATACATTTGAAACTGAATTTTCCTTACTTGTTGTCTACATCTGTCTGGTACTGAGGCTGGCACTGGGAAATGCAGAGTCTGTGAAACTGCTGTCAGACTGTAGACTCCAAGTTTCATACACTTCCTTTTTGACTCTGATCTTTCTGTCTGACACACAACAACACAACAACATGTTACTGTCACTTTGGTGAACAATGCATTGACTGATTCCCTGGAAGTCTACACCACCTTTATTACCTTCACCCTGAACTACCATACCTTCACATCATCACACAGTCTCCTTCCTCTTCATTCTTCTGCTCTCCTCCTCCTCCTCCCTCCGCTGTACTTTCTTCTCCTCTAACCCCCCCCCTTGTCCTCTTCCTCTGCTCTGCGGTCAGGAAAGCTGAAGAAAACCATTGCAGTTGGAAACCGCTGCCAAATAAAAAACCCCAACTTGTTACTCTTAGATTGTAAGCCCCTGCTAAATAAAAGCCCCTGCTCACAGGCCTGTAGGCAGTAAAATGTGGTAACAGAAACCAAGACTTGTAAATCACATCTTGATTGAGGGCTTGCTAAGAATGGCATGTGACGCATGCACTTAAACACAGACATAGGCAGATACACACACACTCTTCATGTCCATTACTGTTTTCTCTGTCCATTCTTATTTTTTTTTATATCCTTTATGCTTTAGATTTAGTTTCATTCATAACTTCTTTACGCTACTGTGTCCTCCTCCCTCCTTTACACCCATTAATGTATCTCAGATTTAATGGTCCTTGTACAGGACTAGGTTGTACAAAATTTAAAAAAAGGATCAAAGTTACTTAACATTGCAAAGATTGCAGAAATATAGTGTTTAGCTCACTTTGATTTATTAATGGCAGATTAATGACACTGCTTATTCAGCTAACAACATGTTCTGCTACTATTTTCTGCTCTGATGCTCTCATGTTGTCTCCTCTCCACATTCTGTCTCCTCAGTTCTCCTCTCCTCTCCGTCAAAGACAAATGTTAGGCACTGAGAGTTAATAGTTAATAGACTAGAACAGTTAATGGTATTAAACTACTCTTAGGCTACCAAACGAACTCTTAATGTGTATTGTAATTTGCATGAGACAAATTAATATTTACCTTTTCTCCTGTCTTCAGCTTTCCTCTGTAAGACATGTGGAAGACAAGGGCAAATAATAATTAATTTAAAAAAAATGTGTTATTAATTTATTCACCCAGCGACTATAGAGTATATTCAATACCCTGATCAGCCTGCTGCCACTGTCTGACCCCCATCCCTACATATCTGTGCACTTCATCACGTTTAAGTGGGTCATTTTATGCAAGGCAAATCAGGTCTTATCTATATGGACACGTGGACATGACATGATCAATCTCATTGTCTATTGAAATCTTCAGCTGTAAAGGATTTAGAACTATAAAAATATATGAAATATGTTTTCAATTCATCCATTTTCAATCCCTGCATGTATACACCCAGGAAATAAGACTTTCTGCATCTTTTTGTTGTTTTGTTTTCAAGTTGCGTCTTTAGGTGAATGTAAACAGCAGCAGGAAAATGGTACTGATATGGTCTGCAATCAAATCCAGATGATTCAATCGATTGAAACAGCTTTATCAAAGACGTTATGGTGGAGATAGGTTTCTGTAAAGATGTGGTCACAACAATCTCTTACCTTCCATTGCTTACCAAACGTTTGTCATCTTTTGTTCCGTTAACTTTCCTGCTACCGGACATTAGCCAGAAGCTTCCATTAGTCCAATCTCTCTTAGCATGTTAGCACTTTGGATCCCATTCTCGGATATTTGGTCTGGTTGAATGGTTGAAAGGTACATTGGCCAGTGATTGTTAAATGAAAACCAGATGGTCTCACTCCAAACCTTTTCCCCCTCCTCCTCCATTAAAGATGGCATCGTTTTCACCTGACAAACATCCACTGAGATCGATCAAAGAGGTCAAGGAAAAGGAAAAGAAAAGGAAATTATTTAGATGATGCCATTTCTAACAGCCTTTCAAAATGTTGAGAATAATAAGGAAAAACAGTGAAGCATTGTAGACACAAAATTAATCATAATTCTGCAAAAGCATGTTGTATCATTTGTCTCAAATTATTATTTTTCAAATGATTCAAAACATTTCTGATATGGCTAAATTTGTAATTATTCCTAAACATCCAATCATTCTTTTGCTAGTTTGAATATTTAAAGATCAATTTAAATGTATTTATTGTTTCTTTGTTTTTCAGCAATTTTGTTCCATGCCATGTTCATCCAATCAGGTGCAGGGAAGGTTTGCATTATCTCCAAGCAAAGGAGAGCACATGCCGATCATTTAATTCGACAGTCTGTTTGAAATCAGAACTGCCTCTAGAATAGAAGACTGCTGAGCCTTGCCAGACCACAATGAGCATTTGTAGGTTGGCTTTGTAAGGGGAAAAAAACAACATTTGAGATATGTGCCGCAGGATGCTGAAGCACATATGATGTAATAACACACTGTATAGGACTGAGAGACTCCATTAATTCCAGAGTCTGACAGCTAATAACATTTGTAGCCTGAACTTTTCTAAGAATCCAAAGCCAATATTTTTACATTATACAACAGGACAGACTTTTACAATGTAAGCTGACATTAAGGCTGGACTGTATATTTATCATCCTAAAGTGCTCCTGTTACTTTGATCAGAAGATGAAAGATGAACATTGCCAGCATTTTAATTTGAAAAGTATTTAGTTTGGGGCATGAATCCACTCAAAACAGTTTTGACATAAAAGTATCCCCAGAGTAAAGAACTTCAACATCTAACAATTATGTTTTAAGTTTGGGAATAAATGGTTATGTCTTTATAGGACTATAGCTTCCCTCTTCTTCTCATCTCTCATCAAATTTCCATTTATGTGTGATGCCCTTATATCGCCATGTTGCCCAATATTTGCATTTATCTAACAGCAAATTGAATATTTATTTAACACCAAAGATTTAGCCTGAGTTGGCCTTCCAGGGTAACATTTGATAAGCCATTATTGTCTGTATAACAGACACAAGGGTGGTTATACCATGCAGTGTACTTGAGGGGGAAAAACTGGTGAGAAACAGGTTTATGAAAAGATGTGTCTAATCTCCTGGGTGACTGAGAGAATCTGGGAATAAGTGGAGAGAAAGAGCTTTCTTCCTTCATTTCACCAGGGAGTGCTCTTGAGGGAAGTGCTTAATCCCTAACTGGAACAATTCAAAGCCAACAGTATAATACTGTGGCTGTGCTCGGTTGCTCTCAGGTTTGAAATATGTGTAACTGGGTGATTTTGAAGGAGTTGCTGAAAAGAAGCATAGAGAAGCATAAAGCACAAAGAAGCCTGTATGAACTCAGCTCGTCTTGTCTGGATGAAGAGTAGAAAAAAAAGAGAAGACCTATTCTTCCCAGTCTCTCTTCTCACTCCCCTCTTTACTGACACACATCCACAGACACTCCGCTCCTCCGTTAAGTCTTACCACACCAACCGCTCTAGATTTCCTGGCCTGAACTATTTCAAACTCAACATGCAAAGTCTCTTCATTCCATGACAATGATGCTGGCATATTTGGATCAGAGGGGAGATTTGTTTCAGGGAACCAGTCACTCCTAATTTGGTTTTGAGGGAAGATTTGTTTCGGTAAACCAAGTACTTCTAATTTCTCCCTAAGTTCCTTCAACAAATGGTAAGTCTGCATTAAACCCAATGATGAGTTGTGCAAGCAGAGGCTGCAGAAACAACAAAACAAATTTAATTTGAGAAAGAGAGAGTAACATGGTGAAGAGGAGTTTTTGGGAACAACAAAGTGAGCCAAGGAGGCACCACTGCTGATAACCAGGGGAAAGGAATTAATTTATTTTCTCTGTTTATAAATTACCTTTGTCCCTATCTGATAAATAAATTAAATAGATAGAAATACCATTGTGCTGAATAGTGTTTTATATTCAAACATGGTGAAAATGTCCACAAAGTAAAAGAAAAGCAGTTGCAACATCACTGAATGAGTCATGAGTTTATCGAATGTATGGAAACGAGGAACATGTCTGCTGCCCAACCAATATGAGCATTCTCAATGTAATGGATGGGTGTAATGCCTCTGTCTATTAATGCAGGAGACTGACATTAACTTTCACTTTTTTTAATTATGTGACATCAGGTTTACCATTAGCCTACGTTAGGGATATAAAATATCTGCATTGAGCATAGGTTTGTGAAGTTGTCCACCTCAATGTTGGATGTTCCAGTGATAGGGATGGTGTACATGCATCTGCACAGTCTCTTAGACAAATGCATTCATTTTAATTTTGTCCCAAAATTGGACCCCTGCTTATTCCTTTCCCCATGAACTTTCATTTAATTCATTTTGGCTGAATAGGAAAAGTCACACAGTTTCATTAGCTCTTTTTTTAAAGGCTATATCTGGGCACTTTATTTGAAGATGGGGATAAACTGACAGGAAATGCAGTGAGAGAGAAAGAAAGAAAAAATCCCTCACCAGATATAAAACTGTCATAAATAGTCAAGAGTTTGTGGTCTTTTTAGCTTCAATTAAAAAAAAACAAAAAAATGTAACAAACATTAAAACATCAAAGAATATGACAAGAAAAACATGTTGATATCAAGAGTAAACAGATTAAATGAAATTATGGAGTTACTGAAACCTGGAGGTGTGAGGGAGGCAGTGTTTAACAATGACAACATGAGAGCTGAGCTGTACTCTATATAGACAGAAAAAAGATCAGCAACTATTTGTATTGCCCTGATAACCACTGTCATTCTTAATGGTGTTGCACCTCTCTGTTTTGTTACTAAAATATGTAAAATATTAAAAATATCCACAGAAGAGGTAGAATGGATGGGCCTCCCTGGAGAGCAGAACAAAGGCTCTGAGTCCAGGACACAAGCAGCAGAGGGAGCTCCAGGAAGGCCTAAAAGGAGGGGTGGCCCTGAGTTTTAATATTTCATTATTATCAATAGGATTATTATTATTCTATATTTTTTTTCAAGCAAGGACTCAAGTGGTGTCACCATCTTGGAACACCACACTAATAGAAGGAGGCTTGCCACCCTAGCATCCTGCTTGCCAATTTGAAACACAGACCATTTCATTTCAAATGTATTTCATTTCAGATCAGATCAGATCAGATCAGATCAGATCAGATTCAACTTTATTGTCATTGATCATAGTACAAGTTCAATACAGTGACAACGAAATGCAGTTGGCATCAATCCAGAAGTGCAATAGAAGCAGTAAAGTGCAGAGGAGTGCATAATTTACATATATACAGTGTGATATGTACAAATAAATACAGGGCTGATATGGGTATAATATGATATTGAGATATGGGTATGACTAACTATTAGAGATAAATAAGTGGACATGGATACACTATAGATAGGATGTATGTACAGTACATTATGTTTACACTATACATATTTACACTATACTATATACAGGATACAATATTTACAGTATATGCAGGTAGTGCAAATGTCCAGTGCAAATGTCCATTGCAATGATTCAGGGGTGGGGAGGGTGGGGTTATGGAGCACGGTTCAGCAGGGTAACAGCTGCAGGGTAGAAGCTGTTCCTGAACCTGCTGGTCCTTGTGCGTAGAGACCTGTAGCGTCTCCCAGAGGGAAGGAGGATGAACAGTCTGTGGCCGGGGTGAGAGCTGTCCCTGACGATGATATGTGCCCTCCCCAGATAACGCTTGCGGTGGATGTCCTCAATGGTGAGAAGTGAGGAACCGGTGATGCGCTGGGCGGTTTTCACCACCTTTTGCAGTGCTTTGCGGTCCGAGACAGAGCAGCTGTTGTACCACACTGTGATGCAGTTGGTGAGGATGCTCTCAACAGTGCAGCGGTAGAAGTTCATCGGGATCAGAGGAGACAGATAGGCTCTCCTCAGGAAGAAGAGATGCTGGTGGGCCTTCCGGATCAGGGTCGAGGTGTTGTGGGTCCAGGAAAGATCCTCAGAGATGTGGACTCCCAGGAACTTAAAGCTGGCGACACCTTCTACCTCAGCCCCGTTGATGTGAATGGGGCTGTGTGTGCCACCTTGAGCACAATGAGCTCTTTGGTTTTACTGGTGTTCAGTGCCAGGTTGTTGTCAGCGCACCACGCTGCGAGGTGCTGGACCTCCTCCCTGTAGGCTGACTCATCGTTGTCACTGATGAGGCCGACCACCGTGGTGTCATCTGCAGACTTGATAATAGTATTGGAACCATGTACAGGTGTGCAGTCGTGTGTGAAGAGGGAGTAGAGCAGAGGGCTCAGCACACAGCCCTGCGGGACGCCGGTGTTCAGGATGAGGGTAGAGGAGGTTTGGTTGTTTATCCTAACAGACTGGGATCTGTTAGTTAGGAAGTCCAGTATCCAGTTGCAGAGGGTGGTGTTGACGCCCAGGTCATGGAGTTTGGTGATGAGTTTGGAGGGGATGATGGTGTTGAATGCTGAGCTGAAGTCTATGAACAGCATTCTGGCGTAGGTGTTTTTGTTGTCCAGGTGTGAGAGGGTGGAGTGTAATGCTGTGGCGCATTTATTTATTTCGCCATTTATGATTTATTTCCCCTGTTGGGAAAGCGGTCATTTCCAGTTTGTCTACAGAGGTGCCAACGATGCCCGTGGATCATTGAAGAGCGGTCCTGAATTGCAGCGTTTTAATTACTCAGAGTTACAAGCATTCCTTTGATTTGAGAGTGTCTCCAACTATTGCTGGAATTTGAATAAAAGCCCTAACAAGGCAGAAAGTGGTCAAATATTATGATGGTGAAATTGGAAATTCCTGGAGGGCTTCACATTCAATTTTTTTTTTACAATAACAATAAATACACACAAATACACACACACATAAAGGCCCACTTCCATCACTCTGTTGCCCCTCTCACCATAACCAAAGCTCTCTCTCTCTTTACATCCTGGTTTGCTCTAACCAAAATATTGACATTCATTAGTCAGATGCATGTCAAAGGAAGCCAAAGGATTAGATTCAGATGGCGGATGGGAAGCCAGAGGGCTGCTAATGAAATCTGGACCGCAGAACCGAGGCTGAGGGATCTGAGGGAGGGAAGTGTGGTGAGACA
Organism: Chaunax sp. Z400; assembly: GCA_037577475.1. NCBI lineage: Eukaryota > Metazoa > Chordata > Actinopteri > Lophiiformes > Chaunacidae > Chaunax > Chaunax sp. Z400. Next base: position 2,682,574 of record CM075199.1, read on the forward strand.
CACAAGGCTCATATAGGGCCATTCACACAAACACACTTACATGAAAGAATCCACAGACGAACACATATGCTTCAGGACTCATTCATGCTGTATATCCATATACGCAAGGATCGGTATACATCCACATGGACTCACACATGCGTGCACACATTAAGATAGTTTCCCAGAGACCTGCAGGGATAAAGTGTTAACATACACACACATTCACACGGGCAGAGTAAGGCAGAAGACCGCAAGGCTCTGTGTTGAGGTTAGGCTTCGTTTCATCTCTGGCTGAGGCCTAAATCTCCTCAGACAGGGGCCTCGCTTTGACACATTCCCCCAGCAGCCAAGCTCTGCTCCCTGGCATGTGTGGTGCTCTGAAGTTGTGGTTGACTCTGGGCTGTTTCTGTATTTTACTATTTTTTTCCATCCTTTTTTATCCTCTTTTCTCTAATAAAGGGGGTCTTTTTTCTTTTTCTTAAAGCGTTTCATCTGAGTCTCTGGTGTATCTCATTGTGTGTCTTTATGTGTGTTCCTGAGGGGTTGTATGTACAGCATGCACACGTCTGAATGTGAGCGTGCATCTCGATGTATGTCTAGCATTTCTCTCTCATTGTTCGTCTGTGTCCTCCTTGTCTCTGATTCATCCTTTAACACACAACCGGATATTGAACTGTGGTGCTGGCGTGGAGTGGAGGCAAACTGATGTCCATTTGGATAAATATAGAAAACAGACTCTTTCTCTGGCCCCAAACTGCAATAGGGAGGCTTATAAGTACTAGAGGGCTTTGAAGCAGACGGGCTGATAACACTGTGCTGTTGTTCATCGTATAATAATGTGAATTATTCTATTTGGTTTTTTTATATGTGTGTTGTGGAGAAAAAGAACCCTGTTTGTTGTGCTTTTGTTGTCATTCTGCACAATGTTGTTGGGCTAGTATATCAGATACTTGAGAAGAATTAATTTAAATTAAATTAAAAGGTGACTTAAAGGGCTAGTTCATCCAAATTATTACAGGAAGGGGAAAAAACAAACTCAAATAGTATGTTATGTGACCCTGCATAGTGTCATGATGAAACAACCAGAAAGCACATTTGCCGCATGTTATTCATTTGTGCACACAAATACCAGTAAGACAACAATGATATCCGATATTGTCAACATAGTGTGTTTAAAGGATGTCAAAGATTGTTATCTTTGACATCTTGATATGGTTTAATCCAAACTATATCAACGCAACTCCATCCAAATCCATTGCATTAAATCCATGCATTTACATTAAATTAGGCCTGAGCTTTAAATTGAATTCAGCTGTATGATCATATAGTGTATATTTATACCTGCTTGATAAAAGCCAAAGCTGCCCAGCTGCACTGTATAAAAACTGTTCGTTTCTTTAAAAGGACATTGTGATGAATGTGGTAACCAACGATGATATTAAAATGATTAATTCAGTATTTGAAGCACCTCAATACCAAAAAAAAAGAGCAGCTGGCCTGCAGCCAGTGCTCGACTGCAGAAATCACAACAACCTCAGATTTCGATGTCTGCTTTTAAAGTTACTTGCCATTCAAAATACAAAATTTCATTTTGTTTGACAATGGGCACTTTCACTGGGGCTTGCTCTTCTGAACACTGCCCACATTGATGTTTCTGGATTTTTGAGAATTACTGCTGTGCCTGTTCAGAACAGGACAATTGCTCTGCCTCACATGTTGCATCTTGCAGCTTTCCCAATATCATTGGAGAGCTCCTGCAGTTGTAGACCCACCATTTAATATGTATGTATGTGCCGACAGTTTTTTCATTTTTTCCTTTTTTGAACTTTATTAACCACAAAGTAATGCAAAGAATATGCTAACTTTATAAATTGAAAGTAGCAACAAAATCATCAGATTGTTAACAGCGACACTAAAAACACTGTTCATTAGGTATAACCTGCAGTGAGAGAGGGTTAACACTAAGCATGCTTACATGACTGGATATAATGTACAGTAGTCACTGACTGTCCTTCAAACTCATTCATGAGTGTGTCTGAAAGTGGACCTGCTGTGTCTAGAACTGCAGCTTCTGTGCGACTCTGTAGGGTGAAGTTTCTCAGCTTTCACCAGAACACTGACAACAAAGCTCATACAAAGGTATTCACTGATTCTTCATCAGATTAGTTATCAATGCCAGATAATGAAATGGAAATTAGTTTTGCAGTGATTGCTGTGCTTTCTGAGATATGGAATATAATGCAATCATCCTTATCCAATTACTTCCTTTGTGAAATCAATGTATCCTTGTTTATCCGGCATTATGCCACTAATGGCTGTTGCATATGCAGTGAGCATTTTATATTTTGACATGATTCCTCCAGCTATTGTGCGCCGTATTTTACCGTACGTCCTCCTGCTGTGACTCAGAGTGTTGACAGTGTAGAAGGCCAATATTTACCAAGCCCTGTTCCTGCTTTGTGCGTCTGGATATGTTTTTTTCTGATTCTAATTGGAATTTTAATTGCAATGAGGATTAAGGCTGAGTGTTATGGATAATTGAAACTGACAAACAGAGCACGCGGCAGGCAGCACACACTGGACTAATCTTCTTTTCTGTTTTGCGTCAACTTCAATGGGCCTAATTTATGGAGACATATTCAGTATTTAGGGCTAATAAGAGGTTTTAATCTTTAGTGGGTTATGGCGGCAGAAAAGATAGAGATAGTGAAGAAGCTCCTCGTTAGATTGCTGCTTCAAAGTATGACTGTACTGTGAGTTCCCTTCTGAAATACAGAAATAATTAGAATAACAGAATACTGTGCAGAAATGGAATAACAAATGGATGAAACAGTCACAAGTTCAGTGTTGAAGATGGTTTGATCTCAAGGAATCATAGTTAGGCTTTCTGCAAACATGGATTTTGTTTAAAAAAGAAGTTAAATCTTATCTTTCATTTGCCATGACAGGCTTAAATTGCCTTTCTTTCTCCCTTTTCTTTTAGGAGAATGTGTTCCTATGGAGGGTATGTACTGACATCACTTTCCCCTGGAAAACACCCCCTCAGTCAATCCGTATGACAAAACATCCTGCGACATGCCTACCTTTAGTGGGAGAGAGTGGTGACCCCGAGAGTAAAACCAATTATTATTTTAAATTAAAGGCAGCTGGACTTGAGAGCGATCCTTATAACTTACCAAAGAATAAATGGTCTATGAAAATTGGCCAGTAATCAGGTTGCCAGACATTTATTTTCATCTGTTTTTGATCCCGGGGAAAATACACAAAACAAAAGCCTCGACGCTTGGTCCTACTTCAAAGGGGGATTTGTTGGAGAAATTAAAGTGACACAGACACCGATGGATATTTTTCATCACAATGTGGAGAGACGTGTTCGCGTGCATGAGCGCTGACGTTTGCAGCTATGTGAAGATGCACGATGACATACTGTGTATACCTCAATGCATCACCAAGTAATAGCAGTGAGAGTTTACCAGAACAACATCACAAATACAGTGCTGTGAAAAAGTGATGGACCTGCTCCTGATTTCTTCTTCTTTTGTGAATCTCAACTGTATCAGATCTTCAAACAAAATTTAATATAGAACAGAAGCAGCCTTCGTAAACACAAAATGCAAGTTTTGCACGATAATTATTAGTTTAATAAAGGGAGAAGGTTATCCATTACCTAAATCAAACCAAACTGCATTAATAACTGGTTGCAGCTGGACTAGACACACCTGATTACTATCAGCCCTTTTCAATCAAATCATCATTTAAATAGACCATTTCCATTCTCAGAATGAAATAACCTGCTGTGATATCTAATTGAAACAAAGACAATAAGCATATCAATAAAAAAAAGAAATTCTTCAGATAATTTGCATCCATTTTAGTCACTTTACAAATCATGCCACATCATCTGTTCTTCTTGAGCTTGGCATGTTATCGCACAGGGGGTGAGGATGATCACAAGTGACCTGCTGATTTTGATTTTATAAAATAAACAGACTTTCTATGTCATAAATGTGCCAGTGAAGACAATGCAGCTGAAGAGAAAAGTAATGAAACTACATTTCCAGCATGATCTTATCTTCATGATGGCATTGCAGAAAGAGCACAGTAGTCTCAATTTTGAAAATGTGTCAAATGCAGTCTAATGAACACAATATGACATGACAAATGTTATTATAAAGAACTATATAGAACATCATTAAGCTGACTCACTTGACACTATGTCATTAGATAGTAACAGATTAGTTGCAGCTGTGATGTGTGTCACAGGTTTTATAACCACAGATCTCTGGTGAAAAACGACCTGGGCCCTTGTTTCTGCCTTCTCTTTGATTGGCAGTAATCACCTTAGTCATCAAAAGGATTACAAAATGTTCTGTCAGGAAAATGAGTCACTTTGAAACACAATTAACCACAACTTCAGCATTTCTGTCACTCAAATCAATTTTGCAGAGCATGTCAGTATTCAATTCAAGGTTATCTGCCCTGTTGTTGTCCTCCTAATTTAAAATGCACTATTTCATATGCTGTTAAAGAGCACATCAGTGTCATCTGATGTGATTTTGTTGTCTTCATGTAGATTTTATTGGTGAGCCTATGACTGTGCTGCATTGCTGGCAGACTTAAACCACCATTGTGATGCGTTCATCTGTTGCAATCAGAGCAGAGACAACTTGATTGCATGTAAATCCTCTTGCTAATGGACCAAGTGATGACATTTGTACATCTAATCAAGTCAGATGCAATGATGGCTTACAAAAATGCACAGGGATGGAGCAATCAAAAACAATCCTTAATCCAGTTAGTGTTTATCAGATGATTAGACTCGTGTCATATTAGGAACATCACTACCTTTGGCCATCAGACAAGTCAAAGCAACAGACTGAAAACCCACAATTATAAGACGTTACATCAAATTAGCATCACCAAATAATTCTGCATATAAAAGAAGGCTGCTTTATATGCTTTATATGAGATTTATTTTAGGTTGAGATGGACCCTTTACGTTCTTATCCCATTCCGGACATTATTAAGGTCTTTGAGCTCTTGCTATTACATCTTTATGTCCTCGATTTGATCCACTCTCGAGGTTTAGGACCCTTAAGGACCTTGAGAGTGAGGACTCAAGCCCAGTCTTTGCCTCTTAAATGGGCTATCTGAGGATAACTTTAACGACGGTCCTCCAACTGAAGAACCGATGAACCAAACTTGGTTTTAGGGTGACCCCTTGTGCCACAACATTAATTAAGGGGAGATAAATATTCACTCAATCATCTCACATCTGGACACAAAGAGCTGAGAAGGTAACCATTGCATTTAAGGGTAAAGACCCTGTCTTGAGTTCAAGTTTAGAATCAGGTTTGGGATTAGATGAAGGGTCGTGGTTAGAATTAAGGTTAGGCTTGTAACTCTGGTGGTCAAGGAAAGGGACAAAGAAATTCATTTTGCAAAGTGGGGTCCTATAGAAAAATGTTGACCATTTGCATGTGTCCACGTATATTTTTGACACAAGCCAAAGTGTGAGTATGTGTCTGTTTTTGTCCCTACCTAACTATAAAGTTCAGGCGGAATATTAATTAACAAGAACATTTGACTTTAGCTTTACACTAAATACAACCTTTCTGAACCTTCAAATGTTCAGGTTTTACTCAGATTGTGTCAGTGAGGTGGTGATGTAACTCTTGGTTAAGTTTGTGTTACGGTATCTACATATTGGATTGTATAGCACATTTCTAAAGTAGATGTCACAAAGTGCCTCGTAATAAAAGACCAAACGCAGAAACATGAAACTTGCACAACACAGAATCATCAAAAGTTACAGATCTCAAAACTAAAGGGACTGAGTTCCAAGGTTTCTTTAATTTATTTTTTTTACGTTTTCAGCCATGTGCATTTTTTAATAGCTGGTTGGTTTGATTATTAGAAGGATTAAATGCAAAAGCGACTCAATTTACAAGAATATAAATACATAAAAAAAGATCAGATACGAGGATCAGATTAGTCTCTGACACTTTTTATATTTTATATTCTGACAATATTCTCAACAGAAAATACTATACCAACTAACACTGGTCACTGATCACACATACCTCGACTTGGGAGCTGTGTGTGATCAGTTAGTTTGCCATATTTACTTTTGTTGGGCTAATAAACAGATAAACAACTTTCAGCACATATTTTAACACAAAAAAATGCATCTAAACTAACTTTTGAACCCTAGCTTCAACCTGACAGGTGATTACATCATCGATTGATTGTGTGTTTTATTTGTCAGCCTTTCTCCAACAGGATGAACAGAACTTTTAAACATTTACATCAGCTCTATTGTTTTCTGGAGCGAAAATAAAGCACCTTCTTATCATTCAGTTTCCTGCGTCACCTCTGTGGGTTAAGTTGAAAGTCGATATGAAGATGCAGACAGACATTTGACATAATGACACCAGCACAGCCTGCAGCGATATCACTCATAAAGAGTTCCAATTTTAGGAAGGCAAACAATCCAACAGGCAAACACACCTTGCTTGGCGAACAATGACATTTTGTGTTCAGCTTATCAGAGCAAATAAATATTGGCTTAGCGCTGATGGAGGCTTGTGTGCCGGATGCTGTTTGTGATTCAAGGAAGCGAGTGCCGTGGGGCCCAAAGGTGTGTTGCTGCTTTCCATCGGCAATCTCCCAATGAGGAGGAATCTATATGCCTGACCTCAGCTGACACGTCCAGACATGCTGATAAACACTGAATATTTATCATACACTCTTTTGCTCTGTCTATCATACACATTCTCGCCCAAGAAAATCACATGCTCACTCTTACCCTTGTACATGTTCTTTATCTCACAGACATAATGTAAACTGAACACATTCACAGGTAACACATGCTTTCTCCCTCCACACAAAAACACCCATGCAGACACACTCACAAAAGATGATGTAAGTCTGTTGAAACCTTCGATGACTACAACAGAAAATGGACATCAGATTTGTTTTCCTGTGCTGAAAGTTTCAAGAATGATATGTCCCAAGATGCCCTTTGTTCTCAGTCATTTACTGATGAAATGACATGGACCTGTTTCCTGTTTCAGCTCATTCATGCTCACACTGACTAAATTAGCAACACAAAACAATTAAATAGTATACCGTATAGAAGCTCATTAACAGAAACCAGGAGGGCTGTTTTTCTTGTTTTTTTAAATTTTCTTTCAATTTTGCACTTAAATTTCATGCTTTTTTAAAGTGGCGATAAGCAATATTTTAGTAATAGCAATCTATCAAATTATAATGTGAAAACAGTGCAAGAGGGGTCGATGGTAGTGATGGATGCAGAGAATTACCACCTGTTTTTTTTTTACATCGTGTCATTTTCTGCCAGAGCAGGCTGTTTTCAGAGAGAGAGAGAGAAACATGTATGTATCTGTACATGCAATGGGCGGGGCTTAAACCTGAAGCGTGTACCAGAAGTTCATCACTGAAGACGGAAATTGATATGGTTTGATCACAGTGACTATATTTATTGTTTTTCTTCATCATGAAGACATACAATTTATATGACATACAATATGTTATATAATATGTCATATATTGACATATTTTATGGGATTATACTCATAGAGGACGTATAAAAAGAAACAACCAATAAGCAGTTGTCCGCTCAGTTCGCCTCATCAACTTAAAATGTTATGATGTGTCAATGCAGGTTTAAAGTCATATTTCCATCACACCTACAGATATTCTTACATCAATATTTTCTATATTCAGTATTTATATAGATTGATACAGAAGTATAATTCACATAAGATATTGTACTTTATTTCCAGCTTACCTGGTGTTGTTTTTTTTGGCCTGTTTAATGTTAGGACTCTGAAATGAAAGAAAAATAAATGAGAAAGAAATCTGTCATCGTATTTAGTGTGTCATAGGTTTATTAATGAAGGGCAACAGCTTTAATATCTAGGTTGTTAGAGCTGACATGTGTTCTATTCCATGCTTAAGACAAATAATAAGAAATGCATCTTTGTTCAAGCTTGGCCTTCATACCACAGCAATCTTTATTGATAAAGTCAAAACACTAGTGCTTCTGCCATTACAAAAAGTTAGAAAGTTCTTGTAATGAACTGCGGTGCAGCAGAAAGATCATTGACCAGGGTAGCAGCATGTGCAGTAATGCTTAGAATAAAATTGTCAAAAGCTGCCCTTTCTTGCACATCCAAACTGTAAGCCATTCCATTATGAATTCTTTCAATTATTGTGTGTCCTTTCAGAATTCTACATCTGAGTGCAGGTTGATTAAACTTGTTCTCATCATTGTCCTTCACTTTATTCATTGTCCTTGAGGTTGACATGGTTTATTGAACTAAATTGTTCAATTTAGATTTGTATTAACTCTATATGTATGCAGCAAGAAAAAATGATGATTGTCTTGCCCTTCCATACACGAGGAATACTGTGGACCTAGACCTTCTTCACATAATATGCTAAGAATAATGTTTTCAGTCACCATAATCAATATGATGTTCATAGAGACTTCTGTGGAAATCCATAGTTGGATATTGTCCACTGTGTCTCGCTGAAGGGGGATGGCTTAATTATGTCTTACTGTGGCAGGATTTTTCCCACTGTGTCCCCAATAGTTGTCACCACTGCCTTTGTCTGCCTCTCAGTGCAAACTGGTGATTCTTGTGGCTATTTCAAACAATGGTATGTGTGTAAGAAACCTACTGTAAGAAGCACCATTCTTAGAATAATACATTGCATTCCAAACATGGAAAACAGAGATATAGCCTGAGGAATCGTATTAATCAGCTCCACCTTTGTTCTTAGAACTGGTTATAATGTGTAACCATCAATTTTGATTTTACTAATGTTATTTTTTTGCAGGCTGAGCTTCAAATTCATCTCATGCCTTAAATATTATTGTCATTGTTCCTGTGCTGTGATTTCTTTCAACTCCACATATTACATTTTCTTGAATAATCTTTTTTTAGGCATTAATTTCCATGAATTCTAACACATATGCACAATGCTTTCATTAAGGTGATTCTATTCAATGAGATACCAAGCCCCAGGCAGAGTTTGGCATCGGCTGAGAAGTAAAACCTTACAGGGGATGACTGGGTAAGTTTTGCTCAAACATTAATTTTATCCCGAGGCAGGATTGGTGCATGGCAGAGAATAAACTTATGACCTGTAATTCATATTATTTAATTCAAACCCTAAAATTTCTTACAATCATCCCGGGGCACTTCAACACACTCTGTGAATGTGAACTATCCATTTCATTTTGGTCTAAACCATTTAGGACAACAATTAGGGATGGAGGGATTAGCATTCAGATGGAATTCAGCTGCCCTGTACCATCCACAGAAGGGTCATGCATCCTTTATTGTAGGGCATATTTTCTACAATTTATTACTTGTTATCATTGGAAGACAATGTGGCAGCGGCGCTTCTTATCAATGGTGATATTCTCATCTCAAGAAACAAAATAATTTGACTAAATTTTACAAGTCATACTAAAATCAGATGTAGCCCACTACTAATTTTACTAATGAATTGGATGTAAACAGGTGTGACCCTGGCCCTAAGTTTTCTTTTTGCTCTACAGGTATCATTTCTGCATTCTATTGCCCCTTTTACACAGCGTGTCAAAGGCAGGACTGCAGTGCCTTTATTCCACCCCACCATTCTGTATAAATGCTACAAAGGTGTACGGCGGGGGTTTGTGTTGTTCGGCAGCAAAGGTGTTAACAGAGGAGAATCTATGGAGTAAACCAGCCAGGCGGTAGGGCATGATGGGTGTGTGAGGGTATAACAATGTATTATGTGTACTGTATGACACACAACTGGGAGATTTACAAAGTAAGCATCTGACAAAACAAGAGGTAAATCAGCCGAAAATGACTTGAAATTGGGGAGACGGCGAAAGGAGCTTGTTGCCCTCCGAGCAGAGGACAAGATCAGCTGCCATGTAACAAGGACGCTAAATGTACATGTCGTGATTGGCAGTTTTCCCTCATGTTTCCCAGTCTGTGTGTGCGTTCGTTTGTGTGTCTTGAATGGTCTGATACTTCAGCAGCTTCTCTCTACAGCCATTACCCCACATGTAGTATGGCTAATCCTGCATGCATTCTTTGCAATCTTGCATCGTCTGCAGTAAGACAAGTGTCGTGTCATGCTGTTCATCAAACCTTTTCTCTCATTGTCCCATTTTTTATACAACTGTGCTTGAGTACTTGAATTAAAAACCACCTGAATTTAGGATAAAAATGAACCAAATCATTACAGCTGAGTGAATCCTGTTGAAACAAGTATCCAGAATACACATATTGTAGTCGTTTGATGAGATACGGATGCAGGTAATGATGCACTCGCTCATCCCTACTAATTATGTCCTGCACCTTCTCATTTCATACAAAACTATTTTTATTTTGCAATAATTTACGTTCTTAACCTGTTATACTGTATACTGTACTGTATCCTATTGCCCTTGCAATAATATCACAAAATTCTCTTTTTTTATTCACCTTATCAGAACAGCTGATCAAAAAAATATTAAAGTCCATATAAAAAAAAGGACTTTACACTGCCTTCAAATAAGTATTTTTTTATATTTTTTTCCAACACAATTTGGGATTTCAAACTGCAGTTCAAGATTCTGATGATCCTTCCAGTGGATCAAACATCAGAGTAGAATTCAAATCCTGATCCTCGCCGCAGGCAAGTGCTTGCAGTTCACCTTTGATTTCCTCAGTTTTCACCATGAAATTTCACTTTCAAACTTTTCTCCATTCGATCCCTGAGGAGACCTACGATTTGTTTTGTGAACATCCTGTGTATAGGCTGTGATAACTAGGATACAAATGATGTAATACTAAAAATGTTATTCTTGCTCAGCTGAAGGACAGTGTGAATCAGCTATAGAACAGTTTGGATTGTCAAATATGCCACATGGATCACTGCCTGGTATTTAGCGAGGGTTCTGTAAAGACTGTCTGACCTACTTGGTCTATAGCGACCCTAAATACCCATTTATACTCCCTCTGTGTACATAAAGATATATTTGTATGTAAACAGTCCATCCTTCAATGCCTATACTCTTGTACAAAATTGTCATGCCTTGTTTGTATTGTAGCTACACTACCCTCAACCTTTTCCGGTGTTTTTACTCCATTTCGTCAATCTCGTATGTAGCAGTAAACTGCCTGAAAATGTTTCCAAATACGTACAAAATAAATGCAGAAGGCGTACAGAAGGCTCCGCCCATATCCATCTTTAACGTTGAGCATAAAGATAAGATAAGATAAGATAAGATAAGATAAGATATCCCTTTATTAGTCCGACAGTGGGGAAATCTACAGCATTGCAGCAGCACAGTGTACAAAAGCACAGCGGGAGGAGGGGAAATAATATTTAAAAAATACAATACAATAAAGGAGGGGGGTAAAGTGTCTCAAAAATATTTCACAAATACTATTACAAAAGTGTCTCAGTATTGCAATAAAAAGTACTACAAATAGTTTGGTCTACTGGGAGCAGTGCTGATTGTATAGTCATATATAAATGGGCCTTAACAGTGGAAATTTTTTATTCAATGCTCTCCGTAAGTCCTTGAATCACAGTTCTGAGCCACAGATACTTTAAAAATTAAGTGAAAATGTCAGTTGTGACCAGAGTTATAGTTTTCAATACATTTTTGGGACCAAGGAGCAAAACTCATATTTGGTGCAATGCAGCTCTGTATTTACTGTCACTCAATTCTCACATAATTCTAGGTTGTTCTCCACAGAAACTTTAAAATTGTTTGATTACAAAACTGTAGCCTCAAGCTCAGCACATGTAATAAATTCTGCCTGACAGCTGCAGATTTTTTTTGTTTTCCAGAATTTACAATCTGGATATAGCAGCTGTCGTGATCACAATTTTGACTGGTGAAAATCTGACTTCAACAACAAGTACAGCAATTCCTGAGGGAGATGCAAATAGTAGTGCTGACAGCCTAGTTATAATTTAAAAAGTCATAATATTATGAGAATAAAACTGTAATTTTACAAGAGATAAAGCCATTATAATCATACATTTATAACATTTTAGAATAAAGAGGTAATATATCAGGAATAAAAACATAATGTTACAACAATAAAATTTTGAGGGAAAAAAACGGGTCTGTTGCACCTTTATTCCGCCCCGACATCTGTCTGAATGCAATGAAGGCGTAATGGGGTGTAAGTTTGTTCCACCTCTGCGACGCCTCGGGATTGGCTTAAGGAAAATATTAACAGCAAGCCAAATCCTCCTCCATAATAGAGGGTATTTCCTCCAAGTCTGTCAGGCTCTTTCTTCAGAACAGACACATGTTCTTCCACAATCTTTTCAAAGGCCTCATTCTTATAAGAACGTAGTGTTGATGTTCCCAAAGATTCATTATTTCTTTTTATGTGAAACCTATACTAGTATAGCTTGAAAAAACATTCCAGGATTATCATTTCGACACTGGCAACACTCCTCCGATATTTCTCCAGTAATATGTGGCTTTAAATTACAACTTTATAACTTTTTTCTTGTAAAATTACAAGCATATTCTTATAATATCATGACTTTTTTCTTAATTACAACTTTATTCTCATAATATGTTTTTCGTAATATTATAGAAATTTATTCTTGTAATATTTCAACTCTATTCTCAAAATCTCATTCCCTTCTCAGCCTTCAACTTATTCACAGTTCACACTTTCCCTGTTACATTTTTTTCTTTAAGACCATTTTAAGGGACCATCAACAAGCTATGCTTCGCACTCAGGCCAGGTTAGTGCGACCAAACAGTTTCTTTGTGCAGAGACGACCAACTCGCCAACTCAACTGTGAGTAACTGCAACAGCTTCATATTTTAGTTGCATTTTAAACTATCTCTCTATGTGGTGTGCAAGCAATCAGAAAGTAGTGTGTTTGTGATCAATATAGTATATCTAAGTCTAAGTCAATTCCATTTCTTTGGCTGGTTTTGTTTCTACTGAAGTTAACATGAATTGGTTTGGTTTCAGTGTCCTTGGTCAACTACCTGTGTGATGTCCGTTCATGCTTTATAATACCTGTCTGCTTGTTGACCCTTAAAATTGTTAATTTTTAAAGAGTAGCAAATAGACAGCAATTATCTGTGGACCAACTACATGTTGTTTTTTTTATTTTTTATTTTTTATTGACTATCTTCAGGTACTTCTTCAAATATTGTAACCACAAGTAGGCTAAGAAAGGGAGTATTAAACATGATTTTGCAATTACCTAACTTTTGGCTGTCAAATTCTTTTTGTAAAGTTTGTCAGTGTGGGATTCAGGGTCGTGTCTGTGTTTCATAATAGAATGATCTGCTCTTTAATATCTATTTTTTTTATTTGTGCTCCTGGCCTCTGTGGTGACAGACCTGGTTAGAATGACTGGAACAAAAGTAGCAATATAATGATGACATGTTGTCTGTAATCAGCACAGTGGTCTATGATACACAGGATGACAGGCTCCACACTGATTATTGCAATAATCAATATTGTGCCAACAACATTGTATCTTTATTTGTATCATTTTTCTCTTTTTACAGGTGCCAAGCTTTGCTAATTTTTGTTTGATATGTTTGTTTTTTTTAATGATTGAGTTGTAATCCTTTAAAATGGTGATCATTACATAACATAAGCGAGCCTCGTCTTTAATTCCTCAAGTGGCCACCCAGATCCACGATCCACACAGGCATTATTGCTTATTCTGGCTGATTTTACGCAGACGTCGGGTGGACCTATGTCATGCACCTATGTTTACTTCTGATCACCAAACTGCATGAACCAAACAGAGCGATAAAGGTGTAACTCTCCCCCTCTAAGAAGTGTAAGAAAACTTCAGTGAAGCACAGTCTGTAGACGCCCTAACGATTTTCACAAGAGCCTTAATTAGGCATGGTAAGTGAAAACACCTGTGTGGGTGGACCAGAGATGTGCAGGCCCTTTTAAACACATCCCAACACTTTGGCATGTTTATTCATAGTAAGGAAGTATATACGCTATGTTAAATTCCATGGGTAAAAAAATAAAATAAAATATTGAAACATTTCTTTGCAATTATTTCCGTGTACGGCATAGAAGACAACCACAAAAAAACATGTTGAACTTGTTCAAAGATGAGTGGCAAAGTATTCCTACTGCCTCTAACTATTAAATGGTGAGCATTGCTAGGCAGACGGCTTTTGACACAGGTTCACGTACTGCATGACACACATTCAAGTGCACTCTTGGAGGTCTGAGAAAGTGTTGCTGTAACTGTGGTGGTTGATATGCTTATGGCAATGAGATGATGGTGATTTGTGAACTGGGTGAAGGTTTTTCTGTGGAGTCTCTACTGTGGGTCGCTATCCAAAGAGAATGTCAGGCTGTATTAGTATTGTATTGGAAGGTTTCATACTTTTGGCCATATTTCTCTCAGTTATAAGAGCATCATTCTCACACAAGTAATTGCAGACGTCCGATAACATGGAGGCATCGCTACAGCAAAGCGTAACGTGATTGGTGAGGAGGCTGCAAACAGGTCAACAGCCAGATTATTTCAAACCACTTTATTAGGAGGTAAAGAAAAGACAGATTAGAATAGACATCTTATCTGTTCACCTTCTTAATGATTGCCTGCCTTCTCGTGGTTTTTGTGCAACCTTACATCTGACACAGATCCCAGCTATTACTGAGTGAGACAAGCTATTATAACCCAACACCTTTATGGTTAAAGCTACAAAAATTATACTTAAGTTATAAGAAACCAGAGCTCCCTTTAAAAGTCCTTTCACAAGGTGCATTGGCTAAAAGAAATTTAACAGCGGAGAAAAAAAGGTGCAGTTAACCATGCAGCACATATAGCGGGTTCAGATTAAAACAATGAGTCAAATAGCGGACTCTTGCACGTGCACGCCTCAGGCCTGGATGTGTCAACATTTGGAGGCCTTGTGTAAAACCGCTGTTGCGAACGGTGCTTGTAATCACGGAAAAGACCGTCTCAGGTATTACTGTGATAATAAATGACTTTCATTGGCCATTTATTTCAATTCAAGGTTCTCCAAGACCAGTAATATGTGCTGAAAGTTGCTGAACGTTAAATGATGAATGCGTCAAGGACTGATAAAACAATCCATTGCACATACAGTCTGAAAGCTGCACAGGCTGCGTTTGTCACAAAGAATAATGATGCATCTGTAATGTCCTGCAGCCTTGGCGATCTATCGATGCATCTCCCAAAAATATTTCCTCAAGAGACGATCGATCATCTCCTCAAAATCAAGTTGTCATATTTGTGCATGCACTCTACATACACATGGCTTTTTGAGAATGCATATACATATACATATTTCACTTGAAACACTTCATCTCTGCTGTGTTCCATTGTTGTTCCTTAAGGTGTAACAGCTATAATGCAGTTGTATCAGCCTTGCAGCTGAAGGTCAACTTAAAAAGGTTTCCATTACTGAAAAGGTCAGTGCTTCCAGGCGTAAAGCACGGCCACAGCAGAGATGCAAAAGCCAAAAACAGTGAACATATTTAATTGGATGAATTGACTCTAATTGTATATTTACCTTTTGCTGTTCACTGGCATGCTGTTTAAGTTTGGCACAAGCCATCAACACTGTATCCATACACAGTTTTAGTGTTTATGCACACCTTGCACACATGCATTTTGTGTTTCCTTCTGTTTGTCAATGTGTGTGTGTGTGTGTGTGTGTGTGTGTGTGAGTTCCCTCCACTACCCTGAGTGGTGGCTAGGGGGTGCACTGTGGACACGGTGTGTATAGGCGAGAGAGAGAGAGAGAGAAGAGGGGGTGAGAGAGGGAGAGAGAGAGTGTCTGTGTGTGTGTGTGTGTGTGTGTGTGTGTGTGCCCGTCTCTGTAATGTATTCCTGCCTGTGGCTGGGCTGGTCACATGGGGAGAGAAGCCTGTTTAAAACCGCCTCAGCTCCCTCACTCAGAGCAGTGCGAGCCACAGAGACAGACGCATACGTTCCCTCTTTCTTTCACGCACGCACGCACACACATGCTCATGCACGCAGACGGCAACTTTCCTCTATCGGACTGACACAACACACGCGCCGGGATAGACCCACTCCCCTCGCTACAGTGGAGAAGAGGATAAGGAGTGACAGATCAGGAAAAAAAAAAGAAATACAGAAAAAGAGGAGGTTTTCCAGTGAGTAGCCAATTGATTTTCATATTTGTCTCATTTTGATTTTTGAGCTTTGCCTTTCTTCAGCGCCAACAGACCGGGGGGAACCTGACAGGCACTGAGAGAGGGAAAGAGAGTTGAATGGAAGGGACTGAGAGGAAAAGAAAAGAGGAAAGGTGACTGAGGAGAGCAGTGATGTGGTGCTAGTGCAACGCCGGGATACCTCTCCATCAATCTGCCTCTCTGTCTGCAGGACCTAATGCTGTTAATTAGCAGCGTGCGCTTGGAATGAGAGGAATGCCATTGCGCGGAGCAGGAGCGGGGTTTGCTTCGGACTCTTGTGCGTGCGGTCCTATTGTGTTCTGCTTGGCGTCATTGTGGTGGTCAGCCGGACTGATGTTGAGCAGTTTTCCCTGAGACACACGCTGCTGTGACTGTGATTGATAGAAAGCCATTGATATGCAGATGGCAGGGGATGGAACACGGAACTCTTTTCCAGTGATATGAGTGATGTGTTGGGGAGAAAAGGGGACAATCGCTGCATCTCCTCCTCCTCAGCTTGTCTGTCCAACTGTCTCCGTATCTGCTTCTCCCTCTCTGATCCACGGACTCTTTCTGACTCTTTCATCCTCCCTTCTCACTTGCCTCCCCCGTTCTTTTGGCTGTCACTTCTGATCCCCTTATCTGACACCCTCTCCCTCTTCTCACTGTCCTTGCTCTTTCTCACCCCCCGTCGCTCTCTTTTCACCAACTTTTCTCCCTGTCTGCATCTCCCTCGATTTCTCCGTGTCTATGAGGCGCTGCATGCTCTTTTTGTCATCTTAGTCCATGCTGTCTATCTCATTTCCTCCCCCACGTTGGTACACGCCGGTATACATAGTAGATTCCACAGATGTGCAGAGAGAGGATCGCAGAGTTGTGAGGAGGGAGTGGAGGGGAAGGGAGAAGAAAGAGTGAGGAATGAAGGAGAAAGTGGAAGGAGGGGAGGGCGGTGGGGGCATTGAAAAGGCTGACACTGGCTTGGACAATTAGCCCGGGGAGTCCGTCCTGGGGTGCTATTCTGAGAGGGGCTTTGGCCCCTGGGTCCTGGGCGCTGGGTCACGGGATGCCTTGACCCCTCCAGTCGACAGCTAAGCATGGGAGCCATTATCACGGCCTGATTGATTAGCACTGAGCGGAAATCCCTTTTCTCTTCTCTCCTTGGGAGAAAAAGACGGGAGCTTTTTGTCCTTTTGCTGCGGCTGGTTTAGTATCTGCCTGCCTGAATGTGGACAGCTCTGGCACTTTTTTACTGTGGTCAGTTATGGAGGTCTGGTCTCTATACATCTTTTCTCTCTGAGATTGTGTTTTTGCAACATGTGTGTTTTTATGTGTGTGTTGGAGTGGGTGAAATAATTATTTAACCCACCAGCCCTTTGACAACTGTGAGAGATGTTGGGGGACTTCCGTATATGCAGACATCTGATTTGATTGTGTTTTCACATCAGTTCTTTCACTCTCACTATTCTCCGAGCGTCTCCGTGTTGTGCACCTGCAGAGGTTGTCACGTCTGCATGTCAGATGCTACCTAGAGGTTCTGGAGGGGAAGCGGAGATGAGATTAAAAAAAAGATATGTGAAGAAAAATGTGATGTAACACAAACGTAGCGGGGGAATGTATACCGTGGGACGACTTGGGGAATTGAGCTGCTCTCTTAAGTCTGTGAGTTTCCCTTTTATTGTGTTGCCATCTCCATCTCATTTCTCTGTTTTGATCTCATACCAGACCCATTCCTCACTAACACTTGCTGCTTTTACTCTCCCTCAAAACCCCCTCCTCAGACTGGGAGTTTAGCGGGGTGTTTAGCCCAGCTCACGGCTGATCAAAGCAGTGTGTGTCAGGCTGGGCTTATCCCAGGCACTCCTAATGGAGCACCGTTTTCATGCCTAGTTGGTGGTGGAGTGGGAGGGAGAGATGGGAAGTTAGGGGGGGGGCACATAGAAAGACTGACAGAAAGAGTTCAAGGGAGGGAGACAGCTAGAAAGGCAGACGGAAAAGGGGAATAAATAAGACAAGGGCAAATAGGCAGAGAGAGGGAGTAATCATTAAACAAAATAGGCAAGCGGTGAAAAGAGTGAAAAACAAAATAAAAAAAACATGCAAAAATATGACAGGCAGGCAAGCATGAGCAAAGACGCTTGCTGTCAGTAGCACACAGAGAGACACACATGGGGATACAGGAAGACAGACAGAGAGCAGAGAGACGGGCTGCAAACGTCTTTCCAGCCCTTTTCCAGTGGAAGGACGGTGCACCAACAGGGCAAACTGTTTAGGCCAGCATAGGATCGCTCCCACACATGGTTTGGTTTTAGGTTGGAAGCAACACCAGACGTGTGTGTGTGTGCGTGCGTGCGTGTGTGCGTGTGTGTGTGTGCGTGTGTGTGTGTGTGTGCGTGCGTGTGTGTGTGTGTGCGTGCGTTTGAGAGAGAGATAACAACCAAAAAAGCAGACTTGTGTTTGTGTGGGTGTGCATGGTAATCATCTGTGTGCCCGTCTGTGTCTGCCAAGCTCCACACACAGACATTGATTTTTACCACACATTCTTAGAAATGACCCTGAAGAAAAAAAAAAAAGCTGCTATTCTGACCTTGAGAATCAAAAACTCAGGAACTGAACTTGCATCTTTCTAAGCAGTCTGTGATGACTCTTAAAAATGTCACCGTAGTTGTTGTTTTTTCTGTCTTTCTCATGGAAGTGAGACATAGAAATGTATCGAGGAGTAATGTCGGTTGATTATCTGTCTTAAAGAATGCTGAGGTTTCCAGTTTGTGTATTTCTGTTTAGTTAGAACTAAAACTGTCCTTTAGATATACCTCTGAGCTTCACCTTTTCCCTCCCTTATCCTATTCCTTCCTCCCTTTCCTTCACACTCCTTCACACACACACACACACTTCCATTCCTTTGCTGATTTCTCCTTCCCTCATCACCCCTCCAACTTTTTTTCCCTCAAGCTTCCCACTTTATCCCCTAATATATCTTCTCCAACCCATTTACTTCTCCTTTTCCAGTGCTGCTCAACCTCCTCCTCTGTTGCTGACTCCTCACCCTTCCCCTCATCCTTTTACACTCTCAGGTCCACTTACCTTCTCTGCGCTCCTTTTTTTCTTTTTTTCTCTCCTTTTTTCTTCCTTGCCTCTCTCCTCTCTCATCCCCACCTCACAACGCTGGTGTTTATGCTTCTGACAGAAGAAAGGAAAGGTAAAACTAGGATAATATTTCCCCTAACATACTTACTGCCTGGGTAAACATCCTCCGACAGATGTTCGAGCGTGGGCCTGATCAGAGAGTGGGGGGTAATCTCACTGCTGTAACATACACAAAGGCTACAAATTGGAAGCCGGTGTGTGTGTGTATGTGTGTGTGTGTGTGTGTGTGTGTGTGGGACGGGTGGGTCATGGCAAAGGGAGCGGAAGTCGAGAAAGTCGGTGACTCTTCTCACCTTGAAAACTAAACATTTTCCGGAAGGATGGGTTCTGAAGCTTTCTTATTAGCAATGTAAAAAACATTCAGGCACAGTAAGCAGGACCATCCCTATCACTTGTTGAAACGACAAACTGCTTCCCTTTCCCCAAATCACTTATTCAGCTAGCAGTAGGTAGTTTGTATATTGTCAGGTTGTCGTGCTGACTGCAAGCCGGTTCCTGAACTTTGACAATGATTGTCTGTTAGCAAAAGAATCACCACTCTCACCAGTTTGCGGTCACAGGCCTCTTTCACACAAAGATTGCGCAACAGCGCTGCAACGAAGTCCCTTTTCTACACATGCAACAAAGTCCCTTCTCTACAGCGCTGCAACAAAGTCCCTTCTCTACAGCGCCTTGCGGAACAACACCACTACGGTGTGTGATTTTAAGGAAAGGAAGCATGATGTTTAAACCAGCAGCTACAGTACGGGGTAGTGTGACGTCTAACGTATGCATCAAGCAGCGCTTTGTAAAGAATGGATGACAAAAAAAAAAGAAAAAGAAAAAGGTTGTCCACCCCTGTTTCCTGACGGTTGATCTCGTCCTCTAATCTGATGAGGAGGAGCTCTGATGTGCTGCCTCCCCAATTTGAAGACATTTTTGGGTGATTTTCTTCTTCTTTGAGTTAGCAGCTAACTGCTACTGGCTGCTTTCTAAGTCCTCTAAGAAATACGTCATAATATGTCATCAAAACGTCATAGCCCCGTCCTGCCGTTCCACCTTGTGTTCACACAGATGTGTGTTTCGGTGCTGTTTCTACCTCCTTCGCCGACTCAGAGGTAGAACAAACAAATACCCCATTACACCTTCGTTGCGGTCACACAGAACTTCAGGGTGGAATGAGGGCGCATCAGGCCTGCATTGGAAAGATGTGAATGGGGCAGCTCAGCAAGTCTGACAGAGAGATGACCACGTCATGTCAGACCCACTTAAACTTTGATTCATCAATTATTTAGGCTTATCAACTTCACAACTTGGAACTGGTAGCTTCAGCAAGAAATTTTAGGAAAGGTAAGCAAGACTATGTAGGCTTTTGATTTGACAAAATATTTCCAAACACCAAAACCAGGAGAGAGAGAGAGAAGAAGAGAGGCTATAGAATAACAAGTAGGGCAAGAAATAAACAGGTTTTGATTAAGTGTATTTTCTATGTATGTGCAAACATCAGAGACTATACATGCATCTGTGAAACAAATGCTGGTGAGAGCTTTGTGCGCAACAAGCCTCCAAATGGCAGTAAAGACATAAGAAAGCCAGTGCTCCTCTTCATGAATCGCACAGCTCCCACGCGTTCTCCGTCTACCCTCACTCTCTCTTTACTTAGATGTGCCACTCGCTGTGCGCTTTTATCTAAATTCACCTAAGGGTGTGAAAACATGACAAGATTTTGTTAAGATTTGGCCCCAATTAAGCAGCAACACATTCATTTTAGAGATCTACATTTTACGGTTTCCTCTCTGCACCCTGAGCTGAGAGATGTGGCTCGGAGGGAGACTTGGTGTGTAATTATTTCGGTAATCCAAAATAACTCTTGTGCTTTCTTTGTGCATTTTTAATCCGGGAAGGACATGCAGATATTAAACCATAACTCCTAACATGCCCTCTTACTATGACTCAAGACTTAACATTCTGGAAAGTTGTGAAATGTTTGTAAAAAAACAAGTCTTGACTGTCAGTGGACATTTTTCTAAACTTGCAAATGTGTGCTCCCTTTGCTCTCTTTTTGGTATATTTGTGTATTCTCTGTCTCTCCTGAGTAAATCTGCCAGTCTGACTTTTCATCTGTCAAGTTATGTGTCTGCTAGTGGGTTTGCTTCTCCTTCATTTGACAGCTCTATATACTTTAAAGGGAGAACACCCTTTAAAGCATACTTCCTCCACAGCTGAGGGACATTCTACACGTCTGATAGACCAACATGCTACCTGACAACAGATATTTGAATTTTATATATGCTACAGACATGCACATACTTACAGCGTTTTTGCATTTTGACACATAAAGTGCTTACATCCAACATTTAGACATGATCTCATTGGACACTAGTACACTGTGTATGTACTGTAAGTGCATCTTGAGGATAAGCAGAGCAGAGTAAATGTGCCTCCAGGCTACATTGCAATATAGCACAGTGTGTATGCAGTAGAGAAATGCATGAGGAAACTTGGGGCTGTAGATGTGGGATCTGTCCGTCCAATCATTATTTCATCCAGCCGTGCTACTTTGCAGCTCTGTTGTAGTACATAAATGTGGCAGTATGGTACCTAGTGAAATCAATTATTCCTGCCTTCATGTCCTGCTCCTTGAAGAAATTCATGGCTGCATGACCACAAAGAGACATCTTTAGTTTGATGTATCCATTAATCATTTAAGGTAAGCGGGGTACTTTGATCGTCACCATGCAACTGTTTTTTTTTTCTTTGCACAGCTTGGGAATGGGTGTGGTTTTCAGATTATGACGTGTCACACTCCTATGTTCTGTTACCAACACAAAAAGAAACGGAAAGGTATTAAATGTGCTGTTCATTTTGAAATAACCCATTTAAATATACATTCTGTGAAATGTCGCCTGTTCTCTGAATCCAACGATAAGGTGTGTGGGGGGGCAGGTGAGAGGAAAGGTGGTAACTGAAGAGGGCAGGTGAGGCAAATAGCAGACAAGGCTGTGGTCACTTCTTGGAGAGGAGGAGAGACACAGAGGTCAGGAGAGGTGCCAGGAAAAGTTGAGTCAATGCAAGCGATGCTTTCCCTCGAGGCAAGATAGGAGAAAACAGCTGATGACCTGACAGGACAGAGGCATAGCTAACTAGATATGCGATTCTTGAGTGAGGGATTAAAGGAGACAAGAGGACTGGAAAGATGACTTGGGAGGCTAGGAGGAGGCTAACAACAAAAGTGATTGTGGTCAGAAAAATGGAGCAAGGAAAGCAGAATGCATGAGATTCAGTTATGGAGCAAAAGATAGTTCTACCAGCTGATTGGGACCAGAAGGGAAGTGGCAGAAGAGAAGAGCCAATGAGAGGAGTGGACAGGCTGGGCAGAGGCAAACAGCAAACATGATTGTGGTTAAATACAGAAGAGGAGGACTAGAAATGGGCGGGAGAGGGGAGGTGAGGAAATAATAGGTTAGGAAAGATGATCAACAGACAGGACTGCAATCTGTGTGTGGCAAAACAAGACCAGAGGAATGGATGGACACAAGAAAAAAAGAGGATGGTGAGCCCAATACAATGCCACATGATTTCATTTAGGGAAAAAGAAGGGAAGGAAAAAAAAGGAACAGGTGCAAATATTTGATACAATGGCAGTGGACAGGCTGGACAGTCATTGTGATGCTTGGAGTTGGAATGTGACAATGGCTGTTGCACTAAAGGCAAATGGAAGGAAAAGTGGGAAATAAAAGCTTCAAGAGAAGCTTGGCTGTCTTTTTCACAGATGTAATACTCAAAATTTTATTTCATTTGGTCTTTTAAAAGTGAAGAAATTGCAAGTTTGGAGCCAAAAACAATGTTATACAACAGTTTTCCTAATTAAACTTTGTTTTCTCTGGACTCAAGGCTGTAAATTGCAGCTGCTGCTACAATCTGGAACCTATTTTCCCAAAATAACCTGATAAGATTTGTAAATTGGATTTCTGCCTTTGCAAAATCACAGTTACTGTTTTCCAGTCGCTGCTTATCACATTCAGGTCTCCTATTACATCAGCAGTGGGATGCTGAAACACAGCAATGCTCTTTTATTCTCATGTTTACTTCTCTTTTTTTTTTAACTCAAATTGGGACCTGACATCACCACCCTTGTGTGTAGAAAATGTTCGCAACTTTGGCATCGCGCCACGTTATTAATAATGCACTACGTTAAAAATGAATGAGTATTCCATCAACAGGGAATCAACATTAGGCCTCTCATTTTATGATAATGACATCCAGGCATCTTTACTCTTTTTTTGGGGATATTTCAGTTTTTTTTTCTTCTTTATGTCAGCCATTAAATATGCTGTTGAAAGGCTTCAGGATCAGCCACTGGCACTCTTTAAGTGTACATTGTGTTTTTGCGCAGCTTGTGTCCATCAATGTCTTTGTCCACTCAAGTGTGTGAAGCTGCTGTCTATAAATGTGTATTACTGCTCACGTCCATCTCTTTCCATATACATCCATATATCTGCTCGTCGGCGTGCATACATGAGCTTGCTTTTATGCAAAAGTGTGTGCGTGTATGTGTTTGTGTGGGAGTGAGTGCCTCTGTCAGAGCAGTGGGCTTTTAATCTATTAAAGCCTGATCCTTAAACACTAATCAATGCACCCTTTTATATTTCCATTACAGTGCAGAGGGAAACGGATAAATAAAGCATGACAGTGGAGCTCAGTATCGGCCACATAACATTGGACCACTTGTTCAATTGCACGATAAGAGCTTGGCTTATTTGTGTCAAGACACAGGTTGCAGTGCACTTGTGGTAAAATTTTCATTCAAATCTATTATTTTGATACTAAATATAGTTTATTGCAGTTACATCATTTTTTTGTTCTATTCTATTATGATGGTGGGAACCATTTCCTTCATTAGTGATGTGTTGTGTTCTTCCCGTTCAATCAAAACAACTTGACTGCCAGTATTTTTATTACTCTGAATGATGTGCGAACTCATGACTTACCTTTAGCACGATGCTAGCAACAGGATAGGATACACCCCGCACAACTCTGCCAAGGGTAAGTGGTGAGTTAGAGTTTGTGCTCTAACTAGCCACATTAGCTGGGTTGATTAACATCCTCAGACTTTAAGGCGACTCTGGTTTATTACACGTTAGTTCTTATTTTCATAAATTTGGGCCATGATTACTAAGAAAGGAATTACAGAGACAGGAGACATTTTGATAGAACTTCAACAAAGTCTGGCAGGGCAAACAACACGCTGTCAGAAGATGTTTGTGGAGGTAAAAGCCAGTGTTACTGCATTCCAAGCTGGGAAGTTATTTTAGCGTATAAAGTCATCATGTTCATTGGAATCCATGACTAATGCTGATGAAAGAGGATGAGAGATTTAATGAAACAGAATTGAAATACTTAAAAGAAACTGATGATGATGAATTTGTTTGGTTTGGGAAAAAAAAGAAAAAAAAAAAGGTTTTAGTCTTTCTCTTTCTCACCAGAAAGCTCAAAGAATGCAACGAAGGGTAAAATGTGTTTCTACAATTGGGAACATCTTGTCTTCATCTCTATAATTACACCAATTGTGGTGGGGAATGCTCCCCTAGTGAAAGTAAATGTCACACGTAGTGGAGGTGAATGCAGCCCCATGCTTTCTCTTTTAATCCATCCAATAATCAGGGCTAGATTATACCTGTTTGACACCTACCATGTGCCCTAGTCAGAGAAATGTAGGATGATATTTCATTGTTAGAAAGAAGCCATAGATGACACAGTTTTAGCTTCCCTGCTAGTGCCTCCTGTCCGTCCTCCTGCCTCTAGACCTATCAAGAAGACACCTGTTGGCTTTAGCTTCCCTCTTGCTGCTGCAGTCTGTCCTATTCACAGGTATGTAGGCTGATATTTGCTAGCTAGAAAAAAAGTTGTACACTCAGAGGACTAATTTTGATCCCAGCTTCCCTGTTAGTGCCTCCTGTCAGTCTTCCTTTCAATGGGCCTTTCCCTACTGCGGTGGTTGCCACCTGCTGCTGCTTTGCCTTCCTTTTAGGGTAGTTGTAATTGCATGCCATTTTCTAAGTTGTGTTACAGTGGAGCCAACTGGTATTACTTTGTTTAATCTTGCCGATAGTTTTTGTTGTGAGGCTGCTGTGAATGCATGTGGTGAGTACATGGCAGTTCCCCATCTACTGGTCCCAGCCCATTTATGTTTAGTCTTTGGAATTTCTGTAGCACATTTATATTTAAAGATTTTACTCATATCTTAAAATACTTTTTTTTTTCATAACGTATCTTTATATCATGCCTTGTTTGGTTTTGAACTCAAGGTTACTGGCAACTACTAATATTCTTTTCTCAATTGTCCATATGGCCTGTGGTGTAAACCCCCAAGGCTGCGTTGTTGGTCCCCTAACACTCTCTGTCACATGAGTCTTTACACTTGACACCTCCTCCATTCAGTTTGTCAGATGATTGCTGATGCTTGCAGGAGAACCTGTTCTATTCATGCGACCTTAGTAACCTCATGTCATTGGCCTCCCACTACTCTTTTTCTTCTTTTCCTCTTTGCTCCTTGCTCTCGGTATTACATCATCTATTCCCTTTAGAGCATGTTTAACTGGTGATATATACCCTATAGCATTCAGCTGTCAGAAGAGAACATGTTTAAGCTATGCAGCCGATGATATGCACTGCTGTTTTAAGGTTGATGTACAGCAAATGAACTGGAGGCCACAGTTGCACCCCCAGCCCCCCTTTTTTCGACTTAAACGCACAAAACTGACAGTATTAGGTTCCTTTAAGAGAACATTTTATTAGCTATGTCTGCTTGTGTACATGTCCCTCAACCCCAATTAATTTAGTGTACTTAAGTGGCAGATTTGCATTAGACTGTCCTAGCCTTTGGAGTATACTTTATTAGTGCTGTCTGGGTAACACCAACAGCCCCCCACCACCACCCCTATCCCTTGGCACCACAACCCGGCCCCTCAGTTCCAACATGCACATACACACATTTATTTCAATGCACTTAGCCAACAGTACTTCCTTTGCTGGAGTGTGTGTTTTTCTGCTCCACTGTGGTAGTTTATTAGCGATGTCTCCTAGTTAGCGTGCACGCTTGATTATGGCTGAAAGGGAGTGGGCTGGGTGCTGGGCCACAGGAAGTCTGCCTAATGATATTAACAACATCCTTTATTGGTTAGCTACTGCAGGGAGACGGAGGGAGAGGAGTAAAGAGGAGGGAGGGGGAATGAAGCAAGAGAGAGAGAGAGAGAGGTTAGAAAGAAGAGAAATGGGGAGACAAAATTTAAGGTGGATCCACAAACAGTGTGAGGAGGGCAGGGGGCGTTAACTTGTCATGGGATTTAGCCAGAAGAAAAATAAAGAGGGCAATAGATATGAGGCAGAGAGAAACTAACCTTTACACAAGTGACCCTGACCCAGAGCTTCAGTGGTATATCCTGACTCCATCTTAATTTATTTTACTGAACTGTTCATTGCTCTGTGGCCCCGCTAATAGAAACTTTGTAGTCATATCATAAATTGCCTAGCAACCCCCGTCTGGCTCCATCATAGAGGTCCACAGGGGGAGTAGTTATGTGTAAATAATAGCTAAATGTCTAACAGCTGGGCAGGAAAAACAGATACACCTGGGGAAATACCTGTTGTGATGCTGATTTAAGTCAAGTTTGGTTGTTTTATATTGATCAGTCTGAGAAGGTAGACGTTACAGAACACGAATGGTTAGCAATGTATTAATATTTTATCTTTTTATTCATGTTTTAAAGATTGAGTGGATGCTAGAAGAAAAATGTTTTAGGTGATCAGTGTTCAAAAATTATATTCCTTAAAATTATGCAAATTACAAACAGCCACACCACCATCACAACCTCATGCAAAACCTGAGGAAGCAGGTTTGCTCATGATAAATTGCCTTTTTCATCCGGTTTTCGGTAAAATACAAAAGTCAATCTCAGGAAGCCAGAAACTCATGGCAGATAGAAATCTATTAGACAGCTCACAACTGAATATGAAAATAAAATACTGGTTGGATGTTCTCTGAGTGTATGAGGTTAGTTGTTATCACTGATATTATGACAAGTCAGTCTGAGAAAATGACAATAATGTTTATATGAGGGGGCAGGAAGAACTGTCTGTATCATCAATCAACAGGAGGAGATTGTAGATGTTGTTTGTTCACAAACGCCTGCAGAAATATTCTTCCACTTTTAATGTAAGTTTACACAAAATGGAGTCAAGATGAAAGGAGAGGAATCATACGTTATGGCGTTATTTCACAACACACAAACACACTATGTGACCGCTAGATCCATTGTGGCACACAAAGATTGGAAGTGAATGGAAGGGGATTATTTACATGGCTGCTCTATGTTCCTTTGTGACAGTGGTAGACAAAAGATGTGGTCGAGGTATCTTCTGTAAACCTGCATTGTATGGAAAAGACACACCCACACACACACATACTGTATGTATATATATACAGTATAAATATATACACTACCAGTCAAAAATCTGGACACAGTTTCCCATTCAAGTGGATGGGTAACTGTGTCCAAACTATTGACTGGTACTGTATATATATATATATATATATTCTATAATTTAATCTTTTGGTATTTTTGAATGCTGTTAGAAAATAAATGAACAAGCAAACCTTACTTCCATTATGGATGGAAGAACATTTTGGGTCTCTGTCATTACTAAGCATGTGTGTTTCAATACAGACAGCTCTGTAAAAAAAAAAAAATCAAGGTAACATTCATGTCTCAATTTTAGTCCATTTGGAGAAAACCATGCATGCAGCGTATATATTCTACCCTATGTAGCACAGCCATCAGCACACACTTAATACATACAGAGGTGTCACACATGAGCGTTCCTACTCACACACAAACACTCACACAGAGACGGTAAAACACAGCGTGTTGATCGTTAAGCAGCACCAATCCTCATCTCCTACTAACACCCAGTGAAAGCTGTCACCTTGAAGCTTTGCTCTGCTCGAAAAAATGTCAAGGCTGGCAATTTCCTCTATTTACCTTGGCAAGGTGCCTGAGGTCCCAAACTCCTCCCAGATGTGTGTATGTGTGCAACCGGCTGCAAGCATGTTTATTTGTCTGTTTGCAAGCATGTCAGTCTCTGTGAGTGTGAGTCGAAGTGTTTGGTTGTATTCTGTATTTGTGTGCTGCAGATCGTATCTGTGTTCAATATCAAAATCAATATGTTTTTTTTTTATCTGATTTTTTTTCATGTGTGATTGGAGCCCTTTAACAACCTTCAATGGTTAAATCAAACATATTCTGTTAGAAACTTTGACTCCAATCATATCATCAAAATAAAAGGCCGTAAGTTCACCTTGGTGCAGCACCATCGGTTTTCCTCCAGCAACCATCAATATGAACAACAACCCTTGCAAAACACAGAAAGCGGACAGAGCGTGTAAACTGGCTGCCTGAAGCACCTCAAATGTATGTCCAACAACAAATGGTGGATAAAAACTTGGTCAAAACATCAACTAAACAGACCATCTGTTTCTCTGCAGTCCCTCTCATTAGGGATATGTGTTTTTATTTATTTGTATCCCCCTTCTCAGTTCATTGGAATCTTCTCATTTCTGCCATCTTGTTACTATTGTTATTTAATCTCTGTCATCCAGTTCAATTTTGCCATCTTATTGTTGCTAATGTTGAGGTGAATTTTTGTCCTACCTCAAATTGTGATCTCCTCAGCTTTTTTCAACACAGCATTGTATCCTTTTTATTCTAATCGGTCAAATCAAATGTTATATATAGACATCTTTGGCAAGTTTGCAACAAAAAGTGCTCCGCAAACAGTAATATAATACCTCAATTATAATTAGGATTTGTTAAATTATTTCCTGCAACC
Source organism: Chaunax sp. Z400 (assembly GCA_037577475.1). Classification (NCBI taxonomy): domain Eukaryota; kingdom Metazoa; phylum Chordata; class Actinopteri; order Lophiiformes; family Chaunacidae; genus Chaunax; species Chaunax sp. Z400. Next base: position 2,711,775 of record CM075199.1, read on the forward strand.
TTCAGGCGATTCCTGCCACTGCTGAGTTCATTATGTTTTTTCAGGAGAAGCTACATTTGAAAACCAATGGACCCATCAGTAGAGCCCAGAGGCGACAGTCACACTAGCCTTCTGCCGTCTCTCCATCCAAATGCAACCTTTACATGCTCCATCTGTGACTCAATGATTGCTCTCAACAACCACCTGCAGTGGTGCCATCGCTGACAGGCACAGCCAGAGTCGTGTCCACCCGAATTTTACTAACATTATCTCTGTTGATAAAGGTCCTCTTTCCGTGTGCATGTGTGATACACAGTTCAGCATATATATATATATATATATATATATATATATATATATATATATATATATATACACATATGTGTATATATATACATATATATATATACATATATATATACATATATATACATATATATATACATATATATATATACACTACCAGTCAAAAATTTGGACACAGTTTCTCATTCAAGTGGATGGCAAACTGTGTCCAAACTATTGACTGGTACTGTATATACAGTATATATATACAGTATATATATATACATATATATACATATACAGTATATATATATATATATATATACATACATATACAGTATATATATACAGTATATATATATACATATATATACATATACAGTATATATATATATACACTACCAGTCAAAAATTTGGACACAGTTTCCCATTCAAGTGGATGGGAAACTGTGTCCAAACTATTGACTGGTACTGTATATATATACATATACATATATATATACAGTATATATATATATACATATATGTATATGTATATATATATATATTGAACATATATATTAGCTTTAAACAACACAGTATTCTCTTTTTGGCAGCCAATTATTGAACTAGAGCTGTAGAAGATGACTGAAAATGTAGCAGAAATCCATCATAAGTGTTGAGATTTATATAAAAAAAAATTTAAAAAATGGCATTGATACTGGAAATGTCTGACAGCGTTTGCGCACTTTCTATCTACTCATATGCTTGTGTAAAAGTGAGAAAGAGTGTGTGTATGCATATGCATGTGTGAGCAGCAGATTAGATTTCACTGTGAAGGCATGTTGAACAGTCAGTCAATTTCCTGCCACACGTGTAGTTTTCACTCCCCATGACAAATTCCTCGATTTCCTCACAACGCATTCCTGATGCATTATTGGTCATGGGCATTATGTGGTCCCACATATTCTGTCTCCCTGTAAGTCCGGGAAGTATTGAATTGCTTGTGTGTATGTGTGAGCAAGTAATAAAGAAAGAACATGTGAAAGCAAGAGCAACATGTAGGCAAACACTGTCTTATTCTCAAGTAGGGGAAGATATAGTGTCTTCTTATTATTGGAGTTTTCAAAAAAACGTACTTTGTTCCAATGCCATGGCCTTTTCTCTCTGTATTTACAACTAGAAGCAGTCTATAATAGGAAATCATGCTGCAATACTTCACTTTAGACTCTTTTTTTTATTACATGCATGAACATATAAGACAAACCTTTGTTCTTTTCTGTAAGCCAAAATCAGTTTTCACTTCACGACTGTAAACATGAGTTAAGGAACTGTTTTGTACAAACAGAAGACATATTTGAAACATTGTGGGTCTGAAGGCAGCTTATTAAAATATGTCATGCAATATCCTGTCTCAAACCACTTAAGCACATACATGATGCTACATAATGACACTAAAATATTACTTAGACCTTCCTCCATAAACAATGTGCCAAGAGGGCTTTGAAATCAGAGGGAGAATGTTGTTGGTGAAGAAGTGAGTGTTTGTAGTGGCAGTGGGAGGAAGTGACATAGCTCGAGGCATCCATATTGTTGAGGAAAGTTAAGGAGGTTTAGCTCAAGTGTGAAATCCATATTGAAGCCCTTCGGTTATGCTCGACATGAGTATCTGCATGCGTTTGTGTGAATTTGTGTGTGTGTGTGTGTGTGTTTTCACATCCCTCCATCTCTGTGTGCATGCGTTCATACTCCCGTTATTTGTGTGTGTTATGCTATAGAAAACAGCTTTGTGCATCTGTGAACTTCTGTTTAAGAGAGAAAAGTAGAAAAAAAAATCCCATATGGAAATCGTGATAGGCTGCCATATTTCTATATTACTAGAAGCAGTTTATTTTTAATTGCCTACTTAGAAGTATTATGGCCTCAAAGTAGCTTTTTTTTCCCATAAAAAAATGAAATAAATATGAGAATGCCTATTAACTGCTACGGTTATGTTATAATAATCAGAAAATGGAGTTGCTAAGACTGTAGAGGCTTTCAAGATTATAGTTACACCGTGTACTGTATGATGTTTGTGCGTGTGTGTTTTTGTGTGTGTGTGCATAAGGCTATGATTACATGGAGGACTTTGCATCATATAGCCCCACCTCACATATAGACAGCTATTTGCAAATGTATCCAAAACGATCACTTTTACAGAGGCTAATATACTTCAGCAACATGCGGTTTAATTGGAAAAGCAGGAAATGGGGCTGTATGTATTACTGATTCAGATCAAGTGCAGGTAAACAAGGTGGTAGTTCTTGATAAACTACTTTACCAGAAAAACAAATCATTGCTGTATTTGCAGTTAAGAATATCCTCTCAGGGATGATTCTTAAATAGCACCATGGCCTCTGCTTGCACTCTATCCCGACTGGCTGAACTGAAAGTAATTACTTTAGAATAATCCCTCGCCTTCAGTGCAATAGTATTAATACCAAAGTATATGAACACATCACTGGGAAGTTAGGAATTCTGCTGAGTCAGAGTTCATGAGTCGCTTTGGCTGTGATAAATAGCTGTGAGTAAAGCTTGAAGGGGGGACATTTAATTAACTCGACATGATTTCGAAATCTTCAAATGGTCACCATATCGCCCGTCCTCCATCTAACGTCCATCTGTATCGCCTGGAATGGGTTATGAGCTGAAAAGTATGAACTCATTCCTGGTCACAACACTGTGACACAATGACTAGGTTAGCTTCCCTATGAGACAAGGCGGTCTTGGATCAGTTTCACTACTTTATTTGGGGTGGCGAGCAATGGCAAAAAGAACAAGAACAAAAAATTGGTCAAAACATATAATAGGAAAGACCTCTGAAATCAGCTGTTCAATCAAAGAGTGGAAATGTTAAGCACATTCCACTTTCACTTGGTTGGCATCGTTCATATTAGGCTGCTAATGTACCCAATGCTCCAACAATCTCCTTCAGATGTACAGCACACAAAAGCTTTGTTTAACACACACACACACACACACACCTATAGATAACCTCAGCCAAGGAGGATTCTGACTATTATTGGAATGAAAACACATTTCTGACAATGATTCCCACAGTTTGCTTCGAGGCTGTGCTCGACTTAGCTCCACCAATCATTTTTAATGTGCAAGAGCCTTTTAGGAAATCTTTATGTTCAAAAGACAAGCATAAGGGATTCTCACGGGGCTGTGACTCTGCCCATTAGGAATACGATTCCCACAATGCGGCACATGCATTAACTTAGAAACATAGACCAGCTTTGTCGTCCCTGCCTGCAGCAGCACAGGCGTATTGTGCTTACAGTGTAGCTTTGTCTCAAACTCAGCCACTACACTGGATCCTGTGTCATGGTATTTCAAAGTAGAATTTGTGGTAATTTAGTGGTTGAGGAACCAGCTAAGAGCCTTTAATTTTAAATGCTTGTTCCTTTCAGATTTCTCTCCGCTTGTCTTAATCAAGGTAGAGTGGGCTTTTAATTGTTTTTAAGGACATGATGAGTGTATTCTAATATGTCTTTATGCTTCTTGACTGCTCCTAATCTCACTAGACAAACCGTACATAAGAGATGTAGGGAGCTGGTTTTATTATTTAATTGAGAGAACTCACTTGTGGCACATCTAGGCACTGACTGTGTTTGGGAGGAATACATTATCTATGGGTGTGTGAGAGGCTGGCATCAATCATGGCCAATCAAATCAGATCCTCTAATTCCCTTTAAAAGCATTGCATTCCCTGCCATGTGGCACTGACAGCTTTATTATGGAGAGCCCAAGTCCATTTCTTTATAAGAGGAATAGACAGCAGTTGCAAGGCATGGATGTATAATATCCTACATATAAATATATAGTATATTAAATATACTGTCAAGGGTGAGTAATGTGTCTTTTTTTAAGTTGGAATGACTCTCAGTCTGGTCAGCCTGCAAGTAGCATTCAGCTCTAGTCATTTGAAACCATTGCAACTAAATTTAAATATGCATTATTCATGTATCCACATGAATTGAGCAATCCCAACGCCCCCTGTTGAGCCATAGCCCCTCGATATATGACATACTCTCAAAACAATGCATAATGTAATAATGGAATGCATAAAATGTGTATTTAATCTAAAAACCAGGCTGTTTTCATTAGTTAATGAAAGGATGACATTTTAGTGGTGTCACTGATTTGAAACCTTTAATTCCATTCCTAAAGGCTCCGTACAGGAACGACTTAATTGGTTAAGGTAAAGCATTTCTCTTGGCTTTTGTTTGAATGGGACACACATGTTTTGCTTGTGCCATTGCCTTCAAATCAATGAACATGTAGGATGCTGCTAAGAGTAGCATCTGTGCTCATTTGATGTTACCCTGGATCTAATATAAATAATGTCTTATAAGTCTTTTGCTGCTGTTTGTCTGTTAAGTCTTTGGATGTGCAACAGAATTTTTTTTTTGAGGTGATTTTCCTAGTATCTGACCTAATTTGACAAGATGTATCTACTTTTAAGGGACCAATACAGGCACTCTGCTGTTCTAGATGGATTCTGGATGGAGATTACACCCCCTTCTGTCTGCTATAGATTTTAGAGATAAAGGCAAAAGGGAAAATCCATTCCTGCCTACAGTCTGAACAAATTGCCCTCCATGTTGATGCCAGTCTTCCAGCTTTAAAAATATACTTTTTTTTCTATGATAATTGTGCATTTTTATTTTGATCAGTATTTAAGATTCAGAACCAGAGCTATCTGCTATCTCTTTGCAGGTGAAGTATCCCAGTTGTGAAAACCCTTTCTTTTAAAGCACTATTCTTTTTCTTTTAAGGTTATTCTTGCCTTTCCATACATGTCAATTGTAGTCATAAAATCCTCTTGGGATTGATTTAGTTGGTTCAAGAGAAGAGGGACAATATAGGAAGACAAACTGCAATTTCAAACTTGCAGGCAATGACAGGATTCTTGTCATCAAACTGACAATAAAACATCCGTTATATTGTTTTGTTTACACTAAACATGGGTGATAATGGCTACAGTCGGGTCAAAACAGGTCGAGCTCTGTTGCTTGAGAAATAAAGAAAAATGCAAATTCTCTTCTTCTAATCACTTCAAAATGTATTTTTGCTTCATGCTATTCAGCATATTGTTTCATTACATTGTTTAGTGTGTTTCCTAAAAAGTACACAGTTTATGTTGTAAAACCTTACCTTTAATTTAAACCTTAACTGCTTTTACACTTAAGCTTCTCTGTGTTTTCACTAAATTATATTGTTGTATTGTCACTTTTACAAATAGTGTTTGGCAAATTGAGCTTTTACATTGCATGCACAGTATGTTACGAGATGAAGATGAAATGTATTAAGAGGTTATACAACAGAAGCATAATAAGCATGGAAAGAGAGATTCTGTTATTGTTAGAGCTGTTTTCCCTTCTAAAACTATAGTGCAGTGAGATTGTGTGCATAATTATTTCTATGTGGATTTTTTCAGGCACTCATATATATATAAGTTGCTGTGATGTAGGTCGCCAATTTTGTCTTTAAATAGTTGCACATAAGTGAATTCAGACCCCCAGTTAATCATGGAGCTAGACATTAAATGGCACTGCTCCTATTACAACATCTACCAGGGATGACTAAAATGATGACATCGTTCGATTAAAAAAAAAAAAAGGCTCAGACGCTGCATCATTTTGAAATCCTTACTATTTGGATGAGCCTCTATGTGTTCTGGTATATTTTCCAAGAACACTGTAATTTCATACATGCTGCAGACTAACCCATCTATAAATGGGGCTGCAGATATCCCATACTGGAGCACCACAATCACTGTATACATCAGCATGTTTCCATTTACAGCGAGCTGGGAGGCCAGGGCCAACAGGCTGTAGGGTGATGTAAATGAATGTAAGTTAGCGAAGATAATTAGAAAGAAAAAAAAAATCAGAATTACAAACAAACACTTTATATAAATGAGACACAGAGAGAGAAACTAAGGCTAAAGGAGATAACCAAAAAAGCTAGAGATGGAGAGGGTGAAGGCTGAGCAGCAGAAGAAGGTAGACAGACCAGAGAGACAGATAGAGATATGAGAGGAGTCAGGCCACCAGATGGTCTAATGACCACAGGAAATATTACAGCTGGCAACCGCACACCAACACTCATGACACCAGTCATTTTAAAGGCCTGAGCAGACTCACTATGTTTGTGTGTGGCACATTTAACTGTACTTGCAAGGTCAAGAAGTCTTCCTAATTATTATATGATGACCAAAACTCTGGAGATGTTTTGACCTTGCGTGGAGTGATGAAAAAGCTGTGGCTTCAGGTTTGGCCACGGCTGTTTTGGTAAATGTTGGGGATGGATGTGAAAGTCCAGCTTCCTTTGTGCCATTGACCAAATCCAAGCTGTCCTGACAGTGCAGACCTTTGAAAGAACAAAAAAAGAAAAGAGTCTTGATAATGTTCAAAATCAAACACACATTTCTTCTGTAGCTGATACTGGAAATAGCTGGAGAGTGAGGCATTCAATTCACTTCCATTCTCTGTTGGGAAGAAGTGCAGATGTGAATACTCAAACACCTTAAATCTTCAGTGTCTTCCTAATTCAAGGCCCTCTGAACAATGTGCGAACATTGCTTGAACAGAGATGAAAGTGGCAAGAATTTGCATGTGCCAAGTTTACATCACATCCGACTGGAGCTGGAACTGATCACCTATGCCGACTGCAGAGTCATTTGATGCTCTTGCACACTGACAATAAAAGCCAGATGTTGTTGGGGTTTTTCTTTTTTCTTTTTTGTCCAGTGTGAATCAGGTACCATTTAGCAAGCTTGTAAGTTAGGCTCCAAAAGCGTCTGGCGCAGAATTGCAATGGCTCTGAAACTATTTGGTACTCATTCTCCAATGATCTCCAAAACCTGTCCAAAGCCTTGACTTTTTTTTAATTTAAAAGCACCAGTCCTTTGAGCTTTCCAGAGCCCATGAACTCCAAGGGTCATGGACCCAGTCAAGCTTCACAAAAGGTCTCAGATGAAAAATAATGATTAAATAGCTCAATGGGAATTTTCAGATGCTGAGAGATAAGGTCAGGAAGTGTGCTGCTGTTTGAATACACGAGGAAAACAGGTGAAGCTTGCCCTGTTCCACAACGGAACGTATACTGCATCGTGTGTAAATGGAAGATGAAGTAAGTAGAATTACTTAGTCAAATACTGATCACACACTCTTTTTTCTCCCCTTTACTCACTGTTCCTGAAGGGGCTCTGGACATGTAAACTCAGTTTTCCCATATTGTGTGGTGCACTTAAATGCAGCACATGAAACCTGCAGATGATGGCAAAATGTCTTAGACTTTTATTTTGATGTTTTGATGTGTGCTTCCATGAAAACAACCACACACAGAGAGAGAGAGAGAGAGAGAGAGAGAGAGAGAGAGAGAGAGAGAGAGAAATAGAGAGACTTATCATGGATGGACCTTTGTGTTTTTCCTCCGTTTGAGACCAGGGCAGAGAAAATAGACAGAAGCTTTGGGAACCCCTACGACGAACTAGCACTAATATGTTCCAAGTGTGTTAGCAGTTAGCTAAAGAGTGACAGTAGTTCACACTGCAAGTGGTCACTTCACCACCAAGTTTTACAGGCAAATAACTCGCACAAAGAAAATTTAACTTTCTTTCTTTCTTTCTCTGTGACTGTCATGTGGTTCTCTGTCATTTCTGAACAATACAGACAATAAATGAACTGCAGTTCTACATACTATGGTATCCCCTCCTTCATTCCCTCCAGTCTCTCTTATCTCTCTCTCATGGGCCTATATGAAATATTCTGACCAGGCTCCTGCAGTGAACACATAATTAGAAACCACTGAACCGTGACTCCAACATGGGGCCTTTTCTCCTATCTGTTTTGGGAAGAGGAGGAGGAGGAGGAGAGAGGGGAGCAGCCTGTAAAACATCTTCATGGTCACAACACTGGCCTGAAATCGTCCTACAATGCATAGACAGATAAGAGGAGAAAGAGAGGGATGCGAGAGAAGCCGTAGGATGAGGCAGAATGAATAAATGGGTTGATAGATGGGCCACAGGAGGGAATGGAGAGGAAGGATGGGAGGCGTGGACAGTGAGATGGAAACAGAAAGTTATGACTTGTTTCAATTAGCTTTGTTCTCCATAGTCAGGGCTAACACCGGTATGGTTCATTGTTTGATTTATATTTTTGCCAGTGAGCCAGCTTCACTAAAGTACTCTGGCATTTTAAAATAAAAGGTCTACTGACAATACAACTAATAACAATTACATGAGCAGGTGGTGACATTAACAGTACAAAACAATCCTGGGTTTATTTGACAACATAGAGACACATTTTGTAAAATCATAAGTCGTCCATTTTCCTGTCTTATTTGGTGGCTCATGGTGGCTGTGAGTCTGATGCTCCACAGCATCATTTAACCATGTAGACATGAACTGACAGTGATGGAGACGATAGAAAACCATCACACCAATACAATAAAAAAAGAAATGAGCAACATGCATACATCTAAACCCAAGACTTGAATTAAACCCTAAATGCAGCAAAAAGTATTTCAATCATTAAATACAGACATCACCCCGTTTTTCTAAAAACGGTGTGGTATTTGATTTTCCCGATCTTCTGTCTGAGCATGTCTATGTCAGATATTTAACAACGTGTCATTTATAAAAGTAATATCTCCATGTTAACGAAACCGGACTGCCGAAATCTAGCATGCGGCAACTTTGCCTACACTGATGGCAAACCCACTGACAGGATGGCTTAAAGTTTGATGAGCTTTTTCATGCCAGTTTTAAAAATCTACTTTATTCTTATATGACTTGATCGAGTGGTTAAAAACGTTTTAACAATGCCATTGTGACACTTACCTCAGTTGGGATCAGTACGACTTTGCTTAACGTGGTCATGCATAGCAGTATTATGATGTCATAGCCTGACCCATGCCCTACACTGGCTACACAGAGCTGTAATGTGACCGTGTGTACAGTCATTTTTGGTTTTGTTACATCCTTTGCTGCTCTTTGTGACCTGATAGTGTCCACTTGTATATGTGGCCATTATATGACTTTCACCTGACTTTGTCCCTGTATATCTTCACTGTGTTGTCATGGTGTGACTAGTTAGTTACGTTTTGTGCTGACTGCTTTTTGCTGCATTAGAAAAGGACAGCGGAGCCTCAGGGACGTTTCTCATCAGTGTATGTCCTTGGAACACGCAGACGTTCATATATTGTCAGGCATGATGCTGCGCACACGTGAACAAGCACTCAAGAACTCTCACATACACACGCAAGGACACACATGCAGTCATATTCACACATGATATACGCACACGCACCCTTTTTGTGAGCCCTCCCTTACGGCTGTAGCAGGAAATGAATGTACAGCAGCTAAGGATGTTAATTAACATTTATTGCTGTAGATGACCGATGAATCGTTAGACTGTCTCTCATAGCCTGCATGTCGAAGCAACCAGGTTATAAAAATCCAATCTTCCTCCCTGACTCTCTGCCAAAGTAATGATGGTGAATCATGATGCTTATTTATTTATTTGTTTTTATAATATAAATTGCACTGATACCTTTGGGGGCACAGTATTTGTCTGTGGTACGTTTGTAAGTGGCATATGGATATATTGTGGTATTTTGTGCTATTCATGAATATGGGATTTCATGGGTCCTTGTATGTGTTCCGAGGAGTCCAACATTTCTGTCCATTAATTTCATTCTATTTAATATACAGAAAAAAAATGGATTTTATTTTTTTGCACTTACGTTTGCAATTTTACCTCATTGCTTTAAGACAAATGTGCAAGTTAATAGATAAAAAAAAAATACTCTAGATGCTTTGGCCAGCGTGATTTAATGGCTCTGCTTTTCACCCATGCAACTCACTAGCGTATGCTATCTAGGCTGCCTAATGGGGCCATGCAGTCTTATTGGCCAAGACGCTTTTGTGTTTATGGGGGGTATACGACTAAGAAACATAGGCAGCTTTCCTTTGTGTGAACTGGCTCGACAAAAGGTAAGCGCCAGTCAGTGGAAATGAGTTTAATGATGGAAGTTATCAACCTTCTTTGTTAACCCGGCCTGTTTGTTTCAGGATTTCTGCACGTTCCCATAAAAATATGGCCGTTTAGTGTGTCATTCGACCATCCTGTGCCACTTACTTGAGTCAAGAGGAACAGGTTGTTATAACAGAGAAGTGCTAATTGTAAAACCCCTAAGTTAATATATTTATTTTACCACTTAATGAACTCTCAATACCTTTTTTATGTCTAATGTGACAAGTCCCCATTGTAGAGCTCTTGAACTCGAAACGTGATACAGATTATTTAACATTATTCTCAATCTATTAAAAGATTTGATCGAGTTGATCACAATAATCAACTGTGCTCAATCAAGATTAAAATACTATTAAGATCCTTGGAGGTGGAATCAGAAGCAGCTGGACTTCTGTTTAGGGTTTGAAGACGTTTCACCTCTCGTCCTCAGTTTTCCAGAACCGAGGAAGCCTCTTGGATTGTATTGAAGACAATCTGAAACTAGCGATCGAGACCGTAGACTAATTAGGAGACTGTTTACTTATAGGTGACAAACAAGAATGAAGTATGGGCCTTTTTGTTAATCATAATCTTAGAGAATAAATGCAGGGTTAAGACACAGCCGGATTTGGCTTCGCTTTTCATAACAGTTAGTTTCATCTATATCTTATCATATAGAAACGGATTCCAGACACAGGGCAACGCATGCACACATAGAAATAAGTTTGGTTGCATCTATGAGCATCAAACCTCACACAACTGGAAGCCACCTACATGCAAGTACAGACATCAGAGTCCGTTCAGATACTCCAAACACCTTTCTGAACATCTTCCAGCGGTGTTTCATCCATGTCTGCTTACTCCCTGACCAAAGGAAAGTGTTTGAGCGGGCATGTCTGCTGACATGTCAGTCTGTTTGTATAAGTGTGTTTGCTAGCAGTCTGACGGCCACAGATAAGCTGGCAGTTATCTTATCATGCTGAGCCAACCTATCCCCAAACCTCACAAGGTGTCACAGCGTGCTCGCTTTTCCCCAAGCATCCCCTCATTTTTGTGTATATTTCACTCCACTTCTCCCGCCTCTCATTCCTCCCTCTTCCCCTTCTATCCCTCCATTTCCTCACGCCCTTGTTTTCATAGGCAGTTAAGCCCATTTTAGTCGCGTGTTCCTTTTCTGCTCTCCTTTCATCCCTCCCTTTTTCTCACTCTTAGGCTTTTGATCTTTCTTCCAAGTGGCCTTGTGATCAATCTCTCCCAATCGTTGGCCACATTTTAATGCTATTCTGCTTATTCAGTATTCTTCTCTACTCTCTCATTTCACTTTCCTTTCTTGCTCTACCCATCTCTATTTCTTGTTTTCTCCTTATCGCGAGTCTCTCTCCCAGAATGCATCTGTCTCACCACACCTTCTTGTTATTCCTAGCCCATCAGAGATGACATTCTTAGGCAGCTAAGCATTCCAACCCTTAGCCCTTAACCTTGTAATCTTGCTGTATTTATTTCACTTGGGTATTGATTTGCATCTATCAACTGAAAACATTTAAGACAGTTTGAATTGTGCATTCTCTATAAAAATCCTCCATTTACAATGACACAGCATATTACTTGTTTTTAACTCAAGAACAGTTGTATTGGAAGAAATCTTTTAGGTCTCCAGAATAATTACCGTGTTTTTCTAAAATACGAAGTAAAAACTACAAACCTTCCAACCATGGCTCATTATTCTAGAATCAATGTTGTAGCAAAGGTGACCAATTCACAATCATGTAGCACCAGGTAAGAGGCTGATCTAATCACCTGCATGCATCAATACCCATTAATTAAACTTCTGACCCAAAGTTAAATGCGTTCACTAGTTTTGTAAAACTACCTTCTGTACACTTTTTTCCCACCTTTTCATAAGGTTTCTATCTTTACATCCAATGTTTTTCATTCGTATTGTCCAATTGCATTTTTATAAATGGCCCATTGAATAGAAAATATGTCTCCAGACGTTTACTTTCTCAGTACTTCTCATTAACTTTCATTTTAAAACATTTTTAAAAACTCTTTATCCAATGACCATGGCCTCTTTCGAACTCCCACACTCAAGACATAACAATATTTATCCCTTCCAAAACCCTCCCAGCATCACTCCCCTTCCCCATTTATCTTTGTTTCCCATCGAAGATGACCATCTTTGTCAAACTGTCAGCCACACTCCTGTTTTCATCTATTAAATAACATGTTTCAATTCATTTTACCTTATACAACTTCTCCCCTTTTTTCCCTCTGCCCTTGTGTTCCCATTTCAAACCTGACATTTCTTATCAGTCTGCCAGAGGAGAAAAACTAAATCTTTTACTTTTTTATGCTTTCTTCCATCCTATCGGCTTTGACTGAATTTACATTTCTCGGTGCAAAGGTGGACAGATGCAATGACAAGAGAAGTATCTCCTGGACATTCCTCTTGGGTTCCACACTCTTCTTTGTCCATCTCACTGGCTTAAGGCGTCATTACTTTTTTTAATGTATTTGCTCTTCTCTCTTTGTCTTTCTCTTAGCTTTTAAGAAGAAAATGTTATTTTATCACTTGCAACTAGTGTTCTTCATTTCCCTTATTAGAATATATCAGACCATTAAAAAAGCTAGAAATAATCATGACATATGAGAAAGAGTACTTATTAAAAATAATCAATAAGAAGCTTTAATTTAATATTGAAATCATTTTCGAAGAGTTCAATCTGTAATGTAGCTAATTTATACACAGCACAGTACATGATTCTGACTGATACCAAGGGTTAAGGGGCCAAATTTAAAATCAGTGAATATTACCAAGTCACAATCAATGCTGACATTAAAATAGTTGGGGATGAAGTTTGACCGGCATATTTTAAGTTTTACTTTCTTCAGACATTTTTTCTTTTCAAAAAGTGTTCGGAAAGTGCTATTTGATGCATGTAGAACGTGTCAAACTAGACGGGGACAATTCTGTTTACATGTCACACCTCTTTTGCTGACAGAACCCCAGAATACGATCCATAATCACACACACAGGTGGTGTTTTGCAGCCGTTGTTTGGTTCAGTGTGAATAAAGGTGGTGTGGAGAATCGGTCTGTTGCAATGGTACAGCGTGATCTCTGTTTGGAAAGGGCTTCTGTTAACACCCACCACACCCACCCTCGCCCAACTGTGTTTTCAGTTGTCATTACATTACAGTATGATAGAGAGAGACCCCCACCCATTAAAACAGAATAAGCAGAGAGGATAGGATCCAAGTAAAAGCATCTGCTGCAGTGATGTCAGAGCACAGTTATGAAGCAGATTATGAGGTTTATTGTCTGAACCTTCTGCCTCCACATTGCCTTCTTCACCTCTGACATCGTCCAATCCTCCATCCTTTTTATTTTCTCTCACTTTCACATTTGCTGTCAGTATTTCTTCCCACCATTATGTCAGCTGTCAGTTTGTCAGGAGTGAGACGTGTTATAAAGACGGTGATCACAGGTTTCATGTATTTATTTTAAAGTAGGGATTGTCTGTGTGCCATTATCTTGATGACATTTCAAGGTAGATAGCTATTCATTTGAACAACTAAATGGAGTGATGATGGGACTGCTAATAGACCCTACTTATAGTCTCAAACACTTTCATTTACCAGATTGTCATCTCACCCTTCCCTGCTTCCACTAAGCATCTTTCTACTTTGTTCTCTTTAGGTGGCAGCATCATTACCATCCCATAATATTATCTTGTATCTTATTAAAGACAGGACACACACTCACAAACAAACAGAAACAAAACTGCACACAAAAAAAATAGTTCAACACTTCTTACTTCTATTAGATTGACAGGAAGTAATTAATTTAGTCTCTTCCACTCACTGGGTTGGTAAACGTATTCTGCAAATAACCTGGCATGCCACCCTGTTGTCGGCGGGTTTACCCCCCCACTGTGACCATAGTTAAAGTCTCTCCATGCTCTTCTCACCTTCATCTTAACCTGATCCCCTTGCTTGCTAATAATAGCCCCTGCTTTCACAGAACAAGCAGGGAAACAGAGCAGAAAGGGAGAATTGAGGACTGTTAGCTGGATTTAAATTTGATTATGCACAATGTCTGCTGGGACTCTTTTTAGCCCAATGCATTTATAGTATAAGGGCATCTTTTAGTTAATGTTCTATGGTGTGTGATTTTTTTGAAGTGTGTCTAGTGTGACGTCTAACACATGCGTCAAGCAATGCCTTATAAACAATTAAATAACGTGGCAAAAACACCATTTGCCACGGTTACTTACCTTCACAGCCGTCACAGAGGTGGAATGACAGATACCTTGTTAGGCCTTCATTGAATTCCCATAAATGCCATCCCATGTTTTGGCCGGTGGCTGCTGGGAATCCCCTCTTTGGGTTTAATCCTTTATCCCTGGGAAGAAATCACAATGCTGCGATGAAGTCTGTTTGCAAAGTGCTTTATGTATGACCATGGCACAACCACATCTGTCATTGTTACAGAAATATATTTTAAACATTAAAAATCGTCTGATTAGTTTATTATTGCTACAAATTCTGCCTTAATATTTACTGTATTGCAACATGGATACAAAAGTAATACAGAGTTTGACAAAAGACACATTGCATTGCAAATGAAGGCCCTCCAGCCTGTCTGTACAGCTTCTTTCGGTCTGAGATCAAAGGAGCTTGGCTAGGAGCTAAACATAGTATGATGTGGCTTATTTAAACACCGTTTAAATAATTTAACAGCATCTTGAGTAATGTAACCTCATATCATTCTCCAAAGGAATCTTTACATTTGAATAACATGTTCTTAAAATGCTCATGCACTGAATTTAGGATCCTTACTTTAGCTGAATATTTTTGATAGCACGTAGCATGTTCAAGCCATTATTTCAACATTTTACCAGGATTTGGTTCCCTGCTGAAGTGAAAAATCAACCCATTTATGTATCTGTGGCTACAGAATTAGGGTGATGTGTAATGGGGTGTCGAAAAAATGCATAAGTGTGTAATTATCCCAGAGTCCTCTCTCACAGATCACATTCACATCTCATCTGTTTTCATCCCTCTCTTTATCACAGCTTCTTTATATAGCTTCTGTATTCAGCTTTCTTTCTTTCTCTCTTTCTATAACACGCTTTCACTCTCCACATAAATCATTTTTGCCTGGTGTGCTAATACTATAAACTCCCTATCTGGATCATGTGGGATTTATGTCTGCTGATTTGCTTGGTTTTGTTTTGGTGCATTTATTTACTTAGTTGCTTTTCTGTTTAGCGTTGTTATTATTTGTGTGTTCTTAGCTTGTGTGAAATCTCGTCGTCATCTGGAGAGTTGAAGAACTGCTGAATTGGAAAAGTACAGCTGGTGTTGGTCTGGAAGAAGGAGAGAGGGAGAGAAAAATGTGTGTGTGTGTGTGTGTGTGTGTGTGTGTGTGTGTGTGTGTGTGTGTGTGTGTGTGTGTGTGTGTGTGTGTGTGTGTGATTGTGTGTGTCAGAGAGGCAAAACGAGGAGACTAAAACTGTGGTACCGGCTCTATTCGACTCACTCAGCTTTGGTATTAGATACTTTTCTGGAGGTCATTTTCCATTAGACGATAGTACCGGCTCAGCGTAGCTGGTCGTCATAGTGATGACACACAAAATTGCCGTGGCGAAATATTCAACGAGACACACATTTCTTGTCCACCTCTCGTGAACCTCTCATCAGCTATCAAAGACAGGAACATCTGTACTTCCTCAGTATAGCGGACGTAATAAAACAATTTGCGGCTGCTAAACTATTTAAAAGTGGTGGGCACAGGTTTGACCTTAGCAGGTTATGCCGTGTGTGCCTGGCATTAATGATGCTGTGACAGTTCTCTCTGACCAATCAGTCATCGGAAGTGTGACCTTTTAGCACCTGCTCAGTATTTTTTTTGAATTGCAGGACCTATATTAGAAGAGTCTGGACAGATGTGCATGTAAACCCAACTGGTGGTCAGAGGCATACAGCCGCAGACGCTGATTTTAGTTCCTTCCTTCTCCAGTCAAGGAGAGAGGCAGGCGATGTGGCCTCACAAAACACATTTTTGGCCACAACTCAAGAAACCATACACTGATTATGACAAAATATCACACAAATGTCTAATAGGATAAAATGATGGAGTGGTGATATTTCAGACCGAATAAGTCGAAGGACAACTTGACTGTGACATCATAATGTTCTGTGAAAACACTTTTCTGGCCATTATTCGTGCCATAACTCAGGGACAGAAGGGGAGATGGTGGCTATATTTCACATTTCATCAGACACTGAATAAGTGACACTAATCTTGAGTGGAAAGTATGACAAGCAATACTAGTACCCTTAAAGGGATCCCTATACCAGGAGTACTTCATTCAAATCCTTTTCTTTCATTTTGACATAATCTCAGCACAGTGAACTCTTGTGTAATACCATGCTTGACTCCACAGCACTGCTATTGTGGGCCAATCCCATGTCACATCTAATGATACTATAATACAAATGTAATACTGATGGACTGTTTGACAGCAGAAGTTTCACCCCATCCCAGTGTCCACCTCGGAACTGTGACTGTATGTCTATGTGTGTGTCTTCATATCAATATAGTGATAACTTCCATTTCACCAAGGACTACATTTAATATTTTTGATTAAATTCCCTCAAAGTGTTCAATACATATGCTATATGAGTCTGGACAGATATGCAAGCTGCAACTTGACTTTAATTTAAACTTAAATTCCATTTTCTTTTCTCTCTCCTTCAGCCAAGCAGGAAGGCAGGTAGGCGGGCTGGGCTTTTGGAAAATAAAAATAAAATCCCTTTCAGCCACTGATGCCATTAGAGAAACGAAAATTTACTCTACATAAAAACAGCAACAAAATACAGAAGAAGAAAACACTGTGACTGAGGTTAGAGTCATCTGTGTAAATATAAGGAAGCATTATAGACTAAAGCTAAGACACCAAATGTCACGTGTGGTACAAAAACAGGACCCAAATGCAGACAACAGCCGGAGACACGTAGCAGTTAAGGGATTTAATAAAGAAATAACCAAACACTAAAACACAAAATCCTAAATAAAAAACCAAGGCCAAAACTTACACGGGGCAAAACAGGACAGCAGGACAAGGAAGGGCAAAACAGGGCAAAACAAGACACAGCAGGGTAACAGAATCAAACAGGGAATAACAGACATGGAGGACAGAACCAAACAGACTTAAATACACAGAGTAACGAGACAATGACACACAGGTGGATCAGGGAGGAGGAGAGAATCAGAGACAGGTGGAAACACTCAGACAATGACAAAGGAGGGAAAATGAAGAGAAGGGAAAACCTTAAAGGGGAAAACATGAGGAGGATAAACTAAGAAACTAAAAAGACAGAGCAAACAGACATGGGGAAAAGGAGCAAACTGGAACTAAAAACACAGAAGACTAAAACACAGACAGAGGAGCCAAAAGGGTCAAACAGATCATAAGAAAACTCAGGAAATGCAAAGCAAAAGTACATGGCAGGGAAAATACTTTCAAAATAAAACAGGAAATGGCAACCTAAATACTGAACCATGACACCAAATAGTACCTGAAATTAGATGGACACCAAGTGCACAAGTGAGTCCTGTCCAAAACTAAGCAATCGGTTGCTGTGATATAAGATTTACATGATAAAACTCAAACATGTTTCCCTGTTATCTATATTAGGGAAAATACATTTATACTCTTTCTGACTTTTAATACTCTTGCTGTAGTTTAATGCTCTTGCTAACTACTTGAACCCAGACTTTATAATTGTTTTACAAAGCTTTTAGAGGGCCTGCGAACCCTTTTTGTTCCAAATGAAAAAAAGGAAAAAAAAAATCTCATTAGATAACAAATAATTAAACTATGAGCATGGCTTCTATTTTGGTTTTGAAAGACAGCCTCATATGATCCTTTTGTAATATCAAGGTTTTCATTAGTTGAAAAAGATTGATGATGTTTTTACTTTGAGGACGATGTGGGCTACGTTTTTCATTTTCGGTGTTGATTCACTGCTCACTGGTATTGATCAACAATCCTTTAAACCTCCCACAGATTTATTCGTGTCACATTTTTATTCATATGACCCGATTTTAATGACGTAAAGCACATGGAGCAAGTTCATTTAGGACATGTCTGACTCCTTTTCGCCAGATATATGCTGCATAAAGGGATTGTATTTAGTCATTTAATTATTCATAGGGAGTGTTTTGTGTGCAATATGAATTCGACCAATCAGTGTCATGTCCCATTCCCTTTAAACAGCAGCTGTGCCTCAACCGGGGACATCGTTATTTGAGCAGCTCTTGCTGAGGCTCTTGCTGAGGGACGGTTCTTTGGCCAGTGGACCCTCCCTACCATCTATACCATTCCTCTGTCCCATTCATGTGAGCAAATGCATCAATATTTTACTGATGCCGCGCTTCCCTGTGTGTAATGGTTCTGCAGATAAGCCCGGCCACGTCGTATTAATGATCATTCTGATTAATAGCAGATGAAATTCAGTGGGTGAAATCAATCATTACATGAGGAAAATATTAAATCCATTTCGTGCACCCTCAGGAAAAGGAACCATAAGTGCGTCTCTGTGTGCCATTTATGCAGAAGGGACAGCTGCTTAACTTCTTTAATCATTTTGTTCTTCTGACATGCGGACAGGATCCAATTTTTAATTAATGCTCCATGTTCTCCACATCCAAAAGGTCACACACATAGTCCCTGTTCATAGTGAAACCCTGAAAGCACCATTAGAGGTGCAGTGAAAACGTTCATGTGGGTGTGAATCTCTAAATCAGACAAAATCATTTGTTCAGGTGGGTGGCCGTGAAAACGTGCACGCTAATTCAGATGATGTCAGAGGGATCAATGCATCACTTGTCAGCCAATACAGCCCATCTGATGTGCCCTTTAAATAGCAGGAAACACATCTCCCTGCTGACATTAGATCCATGTTTACGTTGGCACAGTCACTTTCCTGTGTGTAAAAAATGACAACTTTGTCCGTCAGACACGTGTAATGACACTTTAGCTGTGCTGAGCGCCGCTTTGCTCCAGGCAGAAGAGAGAGCCCATAAATCCATTCTAAGTGATTAAGAGTGATTTGGTTTTTTTTCTGTCAGAATTTATTTTGCTTTAATATTTTACAACACCAGTTCCAAAATGTCTGGAACGTCATGTATTACATGACAGACTAACGTGCTGCAATCATGTGCGAACAAACTGTGTTAGACAACAGTCTAACGATGTATTAATAACCTGTACACAATCGTGTGTTTCACAAAGTGGCGAACCTCATTCCATCGTTACTTGTGAACATCTGAGCCTTTTGAGGATGCTCCTTTCATACCCCTGTGCTTACCTGGGCAATAACATAAACATGTGTTGTTGTTTTTTTACAACATAAATACAAATAGTTCCACAGTAAGCAGATATTTACAAAAATCAAACAAGTTAATGACGTCAAACATTGAACATTTTGTCTTTGTTAAAAAAAGATTAGCAAGTTATGACATCTATATGACCTATTTTATTGATGTTTTCCACAGTGTCAATTTTTTTGAGAATCATCATTTTAGACTCATTCACACTCAACATTTTATTTTTCTTCATTAAATGTGGTTCCTTGCTTTCAAAGCTCACAAGTAGTATTTGAAAGCCCAGCCTGTTTAATTCTGTTCAACCTACTGTATTCTCCAGAACTGAAGTTTTCTTGCAGCTTTTACGCGACACTAGACTACTTCATCAGGAGCATGATGTGGATGTGGCAACAGCCGTTTTACTGCACAGTGAATCTGGCCTATATATATGTATGCATGGCACCCTAAGCCACCATGAAGTAGAGCTTTTATAGTTTTGTGTGAGTTTGTATGAGTGTGTGGTAGTCAGAGTGAGAAGCGTGTAATACGCTCACCTGTCCCTGCCTGCAAACTGATGGGCAGGTGGAGAGAATGGAAACCAGATGGAAAGATGAAGTGCGGGAGGAAGGGGAGAAAGAAATGCACAGAGGAGATAAGGCTGCAGTAGCAGTAGACAGTGTCTGTAGGGTGGATAGATGTTGAATTTTCAGACACCGTATGCCTGATTTAATGTGTGTATATATATATATATATATATATATATATATATATATTTCTTTTGTATTTCTTTTTAATTCTTTTTTTTCTACAGTATGTTGCCATTTCCATTCAACTGTACATGTTTGGATGCCAACAAAATCTGTGACAAGCAAGATTTATTCCATTTTACAATCCCCTGAGGCGTTTTTGAGATTTGAGATTTTAGCAGGATATAATCCCTTTCAACAGCAAAAAGTCAAATCTTTGCAGAATGATTTTTCACTAAGCTGAAAAGATGGAGGCGGGACAGACGCTATTTACAATGTCAGCATAGATAAACTAATAAGCATAGGAACAGTAACAGTGGCAAACCTAAACTCCCTGATGATTCCTTTTATTCAACAGAATGTAACAATTCTAAACTGAAATACTTTACAACAGTCTCTGTGGATAGACTGACTAACTCTGGGTTCTTTTGACAGGGTGAAGAGGAGGATCGTGCTGGCATTTTGTCCTGTCCAAGGTAAGCTTAGTTCTTTTCTCTGAATGTGCTGTAGATGTCTTTGATAAAAAAAAAAGCTCATGTTTTTTTTCTGCTTTTCATTATCTATCAAGTTGAATTTAGACTTTTGTGTTCTCCTTTTCTTATTTGCGCTGAGTGAGTATACCAACCAGGAGTCCTTCAAACTCGTTTCTTTTCTCCTTTTTATTTCTTTTTCTTTTTTTTGCAAATAGACAGAAATGTTGCTCTTCTCATTTGGTTGTCTACTCTACAGTATATGCAAGTGAGTCTGCATTATGTTGTACATTTGTTCCAGCATCAAATGAAATGTAAGGTGGTTTCAGTACTGAGCACTCTGAATGAGATCAAATCATCAATGGGAACAACATGTGGGAGAGGCTACAGAAATACTCTTAAACCTGTTTCAGCATATGTGACACCAAGACAGACTGTAAATAGGTTTTAAGTCATTCGCTCTCCTGAATCGGTGATCTTTTCTTTGCTGCATTTGATTTCTAGAATTATTGATGGAAAATACACATTAGGCTTCAACAAGCATTCTATCAGATGCCCAAATCCCATGTTGAGAACCTTTGGCTTTCCAGTGAGGTGGTCTCTGCTTCTCTGTCAATAGCATGTCTTTGACTGTATCTGGTTGCCGTGGTGACATGCGTGTGTCAGCAGTAAGACGTGTGATGTGTGTTTGTGTGTGTGTGTGTGTGTGTGTGTGTGTCTGTGGCAGCGGGCGTTGAAAGGATTTGGCGGAACAGGATAGAGTTCCTCTTTCCAGAAATGCCAGCGTCACATACATTCACACACGCGCACACACATCAACGGACAGATACAGAAACGTCAGTAAAATATGGGCATGCGGACTTGCGCCGTGTCACATTGGTACCCACAGACACTCAAGCACACACACTTGTGCAGGAAATACGCAGACGGAGTGGACGCACACGTAGACACATATTTAGATTCCATGCAGGCCACTGTCATGCATTCATACTGACAGCTCAGGACTATAAGGTTACATACAGGGAGGCTCTACAGCAATGCTTTGTACACTACATGTGCACACTGTTTTATTAACTCCGAGACCTGAAGCTACAGTTTAATGCCACTCATTTAAATGTGAAAGGAAAAAGCCTGTATCCAATTCTGACGGATTTATTTGTGCATGAATGACTCCTGATATTTACATATAGAATCAGCAAATGCAAATTGTTGCTCATTCAGCAGCTGCACCAAAGAAAATGGAGGTTAAGGGCCTTGCTTAAGGGCAGCTTGACTGAAATCGATAAGGGTGGGGAGAGCGACACTCACTTGCTTTCCCCAGACAGATTTCCCCCCACACTGCCAGTCTGGGGATTTGGACCGAGGACACAAGCCTGCACAAGCTTTCAGCTACTGCTGGCAATCAGGTGTAATGAAGTCTAATTACACCGTACCTGTAATTGAGTTCAAGTTTGAGAATTTAGTCCTCCCACTGGGACATTTGGCTTGCAGCAAGACATACATCATGAAGGATACTCACAATGAACACACAAGAAAAAATCCAACTAACCTGGAAGAAATCTCGGTCTGTCGGCTGTTCTAGTGTCTTGACGAGCGCTCATATGATTTCCCTCAGACTTGGCGGGTGTATTGCTGAGGACTCAGGGAAAGTGCACCGTCGAGGGTGAAATAGTGTGGAGGATCGGTCCTTGAGTAAGCAGCAAATAGCAATACTGCAGGCCAGAAAGTCAGCCTGTTCTGAAGAGGCATGTTTTGATTGGGCACTGCACCAGTTATATGAATTGGAAAGAGATAAAGAGTTGGGAGACTGACACTTAGAAGAGTCTGGGTCAGTCAACGGATATTAATGGGACTATATATATATATATATATATATATATATATATATATATATATATATATATATAGTTGAGATATATAATCCATTATTCTCACATATGTTATGAATGTTCATTCTAAAATAAATGAGGACTTTTTTAAATTTTGATTTGTAAGTGCATCCATTGATCTTTATGTCCTCTTGCATAGATAATGCAGAAACTTTGATATATTGTTAACATCTTTGATTATTTGTTTTTAATTGTTTGCTATTTATTTGGCTTCCTCCATGAAGAGGACAGAATGGGTAGTATCAATTGTCTTTTGGTGAAGTTTAACGATCCTTCCCAGTCTATTTTTGGTAATCACGATGAAGTTGCCAAACCAACAAATCATTGCAACGGTTAAAAGTAACTCGATGAAAGACTAATATATATATATATATATATATATATATATATATATATATATATATATATATATATATATATATATATATATACAGTACCAGTCAAAAATTTGGACAGTTTCCCATTCAAGTGGATAGGAAGGTATGTCCAAACTATGGATTGGTACTGTATATATTTTAATAGCCTGTCAACTGTCTCAAGAAAAAGAGTCTCTGAAAAAAAAAGATGCGTTTCTTGACATTCATTCCACTGAATTCATTTGATTCAATATTTTTTAAGCCACAATGCTAAGTGGTTTGGCAGCACTGAACTCAACACAAGCGAAACAGAACGTGTCGCCTCATTCAGCCTTCTCTCGGAATGACTAACTGAAAGGATTAATCCACACACATGGATTTAACCTCGTACTTATCCACGGTGCATTCAGAGAAGCTGCATTGAAGTGGTGCACGAGTGAGATGATGCATAAAGATGACGACCTTTCTTTCAGCTTTCTCTGTCTGACAACTGCAATTGGTGCCATTGGCATGCAGGTCGGCAGACTGCTTTGTAGACACCACCCGTGTCATCTACACTTGTACAAGCACCTGCACCGCCTGCCTGTGAGTGTTACTGTGTGGGGGGTCGTACGTAATGTGAGACTGTGTGTTTTGATCCCTCTGGGTCGGCTTGTCGCCAGAAACACCTCTGCACACACACACACACACACACACACACACACA
Organism: Chaunax sp. Z400; assembly: GCA_037577475.1. Lineage (NCBI taxonomy): Eukaryota > Metazoa > Chordata > Actinopteri > Lophiiformes > Chaunacidae > Chaunax > Chaunax sp. Z400. The sequence goes on from CM075199.1 coordinate 2,735,629, forward strand.
CTTTTATTTTAAATTACATCGACATTGCTTGTTCAAATTGACTTTTAGCTTTTTATTTATTATTGATGTGATTCTATGTTTGCGTCAGTCATTTTCACCTCACATTTCTCTCCCAAGTGTGTGTTTGTCTGCATGTGTACATCACTGTTGTGTGTGTATTACCAAAGAGCCTGCTCTGCCGTAATTGATTCAGGATTACCTCAGAGGTCTTCCATGTTGACTCATAATGTGAGGCTTTAGGACGTGTTTTTGTTCATTTTTGTTTTATCTAATATACTTCCATTTCTCCCACAGCAGTTCTTAAAAGACTTTTTTTTTAAGTAATCATCAAACACAGGGAGATGTTGCTTAAATCTTTGTTTTGTTTTCAACATATTAACCTAATTCCGAGAAAAAGGAAAAAAAAAGCAGAGGTAAAGAAGGGGTTATAGTAGAGTGCTCTGCAATTAAAGCAAGATTAATGAAATAATTATCTCAGAGAATTAATCTCAGGGAACAATAAGGCAGGAAATGATTCAACACCAGTGTCGTCCTGACAGTTCAGACAAGGAGTCATTTTGCATGGCTTTAATTGACAGCCCAGATGAAGCCTTTGCGCATTGAAAAGGCAATGTTAGGATCAGTGCCAGTTGCCATCTCTGTGACCTAGAATTGCTGACAACGACTAAGCCAATGAATTGTATTAACCCAGCCGTGTCCAGACAATGCTGACAAGATATTTTCTAGTCGTGATACTGTTGCAGACAGCTCTGAAGATGCTACTGGGAGCGCTGTGCCTGCTCTGTAAGATAACATTCCTGACAAGCAGGCGCACTGTGGTCTTTAGTAGTGTTAACCAGAGAATATTAAGGCAAGGAATAGAATCAAGGCAACAAGGCATGAGTGCTGCGTGAGCCTGCCCGGCCTTGTCTTGCTGACAAGACGCTGGATTCTCGGTGACAAGCCCCCTGCTATTCCACACCCATGTAGCATGGCTAGGGTCACATTGACATCTGCAGCCCGAGGAAACTTGAGCCTATCTTTCCAGCAAACATTGCGAGCATGTGTGCATGTGTGTGCCCATTGATAGGGATTAGCAAGATGTGCGAGCTTGACTTCCTGGGATGGCTCTGGTCAATGCGTGTGCGCTCTAATGTCCACGAGTGTTTGTGTGTGTATTTGCCAGGCGGTGGGGGGTTAGGCCTGGATTGCAATGACAATGGAGAGGAATTTAAATGAGAGAAAAAGGGGGATCAGGGACGTTTGCAAGGAGGATGGAAGAGGCTTTGGCACCATTGTTATTCTTGTTCTTTGTCATTCTGCCTCTCTATCTCTCTATTACAAATCCTTCATTCTGTCTCCCTGCTCTTGGCTGCTACATGTCTCATAAAAGTCCCTCTGCTACTCTTGATTTTATCCTTATCCTTATTATCTCCCTGTGTGTCCCTCGTGTGTGTTACTGTACTGCTTTTTGTTTCTTCCTCTCAGTGCTTAACAGGTTGGAAAGTCCTGATAAATATTATTGCTCTCCATCCTTTATCAAGTATTGCCCAGTGTTCAACCAGATACTTAAATGTCCCACCATAATGCAGCTGAGCAAGCTACCGCTAACTATTTATGTGGTGTGGAAATGGATTGGTAGTTATTATATGAACCAAGATCATGTTTGTGTCAGAATTTGACTGCATGGGATTGAAACACAACACTGAATCATTACTGCTTATTGCACCATTAAAAGACTTGCCCAACAATTAGGGGAATATGAACCAATTCCCTTAATGTGAGACCATTTTATCCACTGGCAAACAACAAAAGTACTTTTTATCTTAAATTTCCTGACAAGCGGTGGACAAACCCATCAAAAAGTGGAGACGGAGGAAAAGAGAGACAGAAGGAAGGAGAAGAGGAATGAGAGATGGATGGACAGTAGAAAAGTAACAGGGAAGAGAGATGGATGGGGATGGAGATGGAAATAGGGAGTAGATGTGGCTGGTGAAAAATGAACCGATACGAGAGACGGGAAGAACAAATTTGAAAAGAATTACAGTATAGCAAATGGAAAATTGTCAAAAATGAAATTAGAGTTGAGGAAAAGGGCAAGTAACAAGCAACAGGGATGGGTACTGAGAACTGATAATAAATTAACTCTGGTTCTAAACTGGTCATAACTGAAGTATTGATAAGCTCTTCGACAAACGGTGCTGCTATTGGTAATTTAGCGTTAATTCATTCCAAGATAGTTGGCATTTTCTTATAGCCTTCCTTATATGCACAGAATAGGTTGACGTTTCTAAGCCATATAAGACTCCAGTCATCATGGAAGACAGGGTAAGATGTTCATGTGGTGGCCCTTTACGAAACAGAACGGCAATCAATCCAAATGAAATATACGTAAAAAGGTTGTAAACACCAGAAACGCCATGAACCACTTGGATGAATAATAAAGCATTGGATAAATCTGAAGTTGTGCTGTGTTTCTGACTGCTTTAGCAAAGCCTCTGCTGCACCTAGCGTTACATGATCACCACAGCCTCTGATATGGATGAGGTTTACCAGACCTAAAAAAGCATCTGTCTCAACCTCGTCACCTCTTTAATTGTGTTAAATAAGTCTGAACACACTTAACATCAGTTTGCTAACCCAATGTCATGCTAACCAAATAGCTATGACATACATCGCCAACGCTAACTGCAAGGTATCCTCCTCAGAAACCCATGATTATCTCAACAACATTACAGACTGTCTTTTGTTTTCTGACATGGCAGCCATTGAGTTCTTGTAGTTCACTAAAGCAAGGGGGGTATTTTCTGATGTTTACAAAAAAAGCAGTCATGCCCAGGAATTAATATATGCAGGCATTAGTTTGGAAATGAATTCTTGTTTTTGAATAAAGCGGCCAAAGAATTCCTCACATGATGAGCTCTTCAGACCCTGAGACAAATGTAGCCAATTGGCCAAACTTGACAAGCAGAAAATGAATTTTGCTTTGCTGATGGGTGCTAATATTTCCTACTGTAGAAAGATAACCCTAAACTCTAGTTACCAACCAGTAACCAATCACAATCTGTCGTGTCGTTATTTTTTGCACCAAATAATGGAGGGTAGCATTAATAAGAGTATCAGTCAGTATTGCTATTGAGAAGTAGTATCAAATCTCTTTCAGTAGCATCCTGAAGTCTGATCAAAACATTCTTTTACCAAGTTTTATTCAAACTGAAACCTGTGGTCACCCACCAAATGTAATCTGATGGTCATTTATTTTTAGATTTATGTCCCATGCACGATTATCAAACAATAAACATCACATAGGTGAGATGTTTCCCATGATGTAGCTTTCAATACACTGAGTCAAAAAAATGTTTAATTTTCATTCCCCACATTTAACATCTTTCATTCCGTGTCACATAACTGTCTCCCATCAGCACTCTGTTGTGTTTTGTCCATCGTCCTGTGACTCTCTGTGTGTCTCATTGTCTGTCTCCCTGTCAAAAGTCCCTTTGTGTTATTACCCCAGCAGTCTGTGGTCAAATGTAGTCCAGTTGCTAATATAACCACTCTCAAAACAGGCTCATCGATTTTTATCTCTCAGTGTCTCTCTGTCATACACACACACACATATGCATAGACATGCAAAAACACTTTCTCTCCCCATCTCCGTTTGTCTGCCCTCCAACCCCGCCCCCCACCCCTTTGCGGCTCTAATTGCGATCAATTAGGAAACTTCAGAAGGCTGAAATAGGAGCTGTGACAAGGGGCATCCGCTGAGCTGGCAGGGAGGGAGGGAGGGAGGAAGGGAGAGGGAAAGGAAGAGAGAGAGAGAAGAGTGGGAGAGGAAAGGGAAAATGTTGACATATAAGTGGAGAGAGTTTGGGAGGGGCAGGAGAGAGAAATCCAAGTTGGTGTCAAGAGATGAGCTAATGGTAATAACATGATTGATGTGGCCACAGCAGCTGAAAGTCACATCGTTTTTCAAGCCTGGTATTGATTCCTGACAGCATCTTGTTAGCTTTGAGGTGCAGTGGACGGGGCATCAGACTAACATTGCCATGGTCAGGGGTTGCATTCCCATCTTAAATGTATGCAGTTACTCTGCTGAAAGCTGCTTTGAACAAAAGTAATCATACTCTCAATTCTGAGCATGTCAGCTAGAAAAATACAGTTTTGCAAACGGATTCCATGAGCAATTAGGTGACACCGGATTTGTTTGTTTTTTGTTTTTTATTTATTCTGTTGATTCTATTTATTCTTCCCTTTTCATTGCCTTCGAGTGACACAAACACACTGAATCTAACAGGTCTATGATGCTTCATCAATAAAAAGAATATATATGAAGTACAACAGTGGATGAGAAAGGTTAAATATGGTGAGCAAAAGCATGTGAACAGCTCACATTGGCAGTACATTTCATTGACCTGGAGGTATTTTAGTTACATCAGGAAAAAGCTGTTTTTTTTAGTTTACTTATGAATGAAAAAATGTCATATATCTAAACTAATATTGTCTTATTTTTGTGTATTTCTTCTGTTTTAGCCCCTAGCTCAACTACCTCTGAGAAATACCATGATATACCAAAGAAAAAGACAAAAAAAACACAAGAAAATGACCAGTTTTCATCTGAAAATATACTCAAGTTGGTGAAAGTTTTAGATTTAAAATATACAAGCAAAAATAGTCACAACATTATTGCCTGCAGGTGGCGCAAGAGTCCAAACTGCAGCAGCGATTGCATTCCTCACCTTTGGTTAGTGTTGATGTTGGTGTATGCCAGCATGCAAACACCTCTGAAAATTCTGCATCTCTTCAAGTGAATAATATTGATTTTTCACTTAAGTGGATGCTTTTAGTGCATTTCCGGATACAAGTTATTTCATATCCTGATAACACTATATAGCATAGTATCACAGTTTCTGTGAATTTGATGCATATGAAATGGACACATTGAAAGAACCTTTTCTTCAACTGCATATTGGAGTTAAAGTCTGTCCAGGGTTTCCCACATGACAATGTAACCATTTTTTTTAAAACACATATATTTCAGCCATTAAACTATGGAAACCAACATGCTACCAAATGACATCCACCAACCAGGAGCACACAGAAGCCTTCATAAAACAAAGGCATAAGGAGGCCCGCATTAAACTGGAGACAGCTCACCACAATCAGAGCATTTGTCTTCTTTTGTCTTGGATGTCATTTAAGGGTTGATTTTGCTCAGAGGAGCTTCCTGTCTCTCATTTTGTCCCGCTCGCCACAATATTGCTCTAGAGAGTATGATTTGTGACAATGAATTAAATGACAGAGCATAATATAAAAAGATAGATGTTTTTCTATCATCCAAAAGTAGATATCATCATATTGCACAACCCTTGTTGGTTTTGTTCCTTGTGGGGATAAAAGTAGCTGAACAAACAGAGACCCAAGTCCCAACTTTCCCCTTTACTCATTTTTGCTTTATTTGCATACGTATTAAGGCTGTCCCCTAAAAACTAAATCCACGACATCATTACTTGGTTACAGGCAAGCAGCCCACCAAAAGGCGAAGATTATAAATAGCATTAATAACCAGAAATATTCCCTCACAGATACGTGGGCCTGCTGGTTGCCTTAAGCATTCTGAGGCAAGAGCTGCAGAATGTTTTGACCACAGTGATTCTGCAACATATATCTTATTTCACTCACAGCTTGACTTGCAGATAAAAATAAGCTTGTTTTAAATATATCTAATGGTAGGTTTCGGTCCGTTCATGTCAGAAATATGGGAATGTGTTCACATCTTTGGGTTTGTTAAGTCTTTCTGTTTTTGTTGTACATCTACACGGGGCTGAGAACCTCTGGTCTCATGTTTAGCTGGCTTCGCCTTGGGGCATACAAACCCTTTTATCTTGTCACCCTAATGCATGTGTATGTGCATCTACGTGTGTGTGTGTGTGTGTGTGTGTGTGTGTGTGTGTGTGTGTGTGTGTGTGTGTGTAAGTCAGAAGGAGAGAGAGCAGGGGAGAAAGAGATGGCAAGAGAGGGAGATGCGAGGATCAATACTAAGCCGTCAGGAGGTCTGCTACTCCCAGAGAGAGGGAGGGAACAGGACACCCAGCAAAAAAGTGGAGAGGGAGAAAGGAGAGAGAAAGAAAGAAATGAAAGGAAAAGAGGGGTAAGGGATGGATGGACAGTAGAAAAGGAACAGAGAGCTGGATGTGGATGGGGAGGGACAGGAAGAACAGCGATGAAAAGAATAATTGCAGATGAAAATGAAATAAGAGGTGAGGAAAAGGGCAAGTACAGGGCTACAAGCACTGGATGGGTACTGAAAACCAGCAATAAATGAGTCCCAATTCCAACCTTGTCTCGATAAGCTCCTCGACAAACGGCGCTGCTGTCGGTTCTTAGAATGTTAATTCATTCTAATCTAGTTGGCATTTTCAAATAGTTGGTGCTAAATTGAATCAGTGGGGGATGGGAGGGGCAGTCTTCTCTGTGTGACGAAAGCACACATTTTAAATGCCAAGTGTCAGTCCATTCTGTGCTCTCCACTCCACGGGGTACAATAGGTGTGTCTGTTTGTTTTTGTTTATCTCGCGTCTGACGTCTGATGTCTCAAACCCTCCCCCGTGTGACAGGAAGCTGAAACCAGCTTGCTTTCATAAAGCGGACCACATCGCATTAGCATTTTTGACAGGACAACACTTCCATACTTGAGAAAGTTAACCTTTCATTCTTACAGCAGTGCAACACAGTCAGTGCAGTCTTTGAATATTACTCAAGTGCCTTTGAGCAGGAAAATAAACTTCTGTGGCTCAGAGCTGAAAGAGCTGTTAAATGTGAACGTTAAGAGATCAAACTCTGTTCCTTTATATGTCCATCAAAATGTCAGGTGTCCCTGATAAAGTGTCGGATGACAACAGTTGTGCCTTTGGTGTAAATGTCAACTTCCCATGTTTGTTTTCCATCTCTGATATCTAATAAAGCGAGAATATACCTCGTGTGCTGTTTCCTATAGTGTTCCTCACAGTCGCCTGAGTTCATGCGCTTGGACGATCGGGTGACTCCAGTGGGATTTAAACCACAAAATCTGGCGGTGTGGCTGCCATGCAAGAGCTTCTCCTTATAGAAACACTAAAAACAAAGCGTATTTATAACATTCTTTTAGATGCATAATCCTGCGAATATAAACATCAAATGAGTCGAGAAGCGAAACGTTATCCCACAAGATCTGAAGGCTTTGACACCCATAATGAATATTTAAACCCTGATGACCTTATCCTGCATGTGTGTGTGAATGATTTACTGTCCTTCCTCCCGCATGTCTATTTTTATACCTTTTGTCTTTTTTACTCCCATTTCACCTCTTTTTATAGTCTTCTCTTTCTTCTTCAGACACTTTTTTTTTTCTTCAATTGCTGACTTGCCACTACTTTAAAATCCTTAACCAAGACAGATAGCAGTGAGTTGGGAGCCTGATAGCTGCAGAAGAAAGTGCAAAAATTAAACTAAAAAAGAAGAAAAAAAAATCTTATCATCTATGACTTATCTGTGGATATTATCAACTGTAATTATCTGTCCGCACTGTATTTCAGCACCCAATGATTAAGTTTTCTAATGGGCTCTGGGAATAGTATTATTTAATGTGGGGGAATAAGATGAGGAATAATACCCCATTATTATTAAATGTATTCAAGATGAAGAATTTCAATTGTGACTTTCGTTATACTTGGGCCAATAATGACCCAGGTTCCTTAATGAAAGAAATGACTCACAGGCATAACAGTTTTTCACAATGAAGCCAAAGGACTATAAGAGAACATCTCTTCCCCAGTAATGCTTTATCTGGTTTGTAAGCGTGACTGGAAAATGAGGATTTTATGCTTTAATGTCGAATTACATGAAATGATTTTCTGATGGTAATCAATGGGTCACAATAGTTAATAACAGTGCAGCAGAACAAGGACAGAAAAAAATACCATTTTATTCACAATATGGTGAATTTAGAATGCAGAGCTTCTATTAAAAAGAATAATCAGTCTTTGTTCAGACACACACTGATGATACTAGTTGAATCATTGAAGTATGATGTGTGTGTGTGTGTGTCTATTTGTGGTTCAAGTGGATTAAAAATACAATATGTGTGGCACATGACCTGAGGGACATTTGAGGACATTATCATCATCATCATCATCATCATCATCATCATCGCCATCACCTTTCTCTATTTAGGCCAGAACTGTTAATGGTGTGCCACTGCCTAAAAACATCTGTTGTGTTATATTGTATATTGCTATATATAAAGTTGTATTGTTGTAACTTTATAACATTCATATGTATTTGTTTGATTGTTTGTTTGTTTGTTTGTTTTGTTTTAGTGACAGGGTGGGTAGATTCAAACCCTAGTACTTGCAAACCTTGGGCCCCCCATGTTAAAATGTCTTAGAATAAACTTTCAATTCTGGTTTCATTCAGGTATCAATACTGAAGCTCTGGCATCACATTAAACCATATGATTATAACATAATTAACAAAGACTGACATGACAATTAAATGAGCTGATCTGCTTGTTAATTTGATTTATTCTGGATTCTTGAATCCTTTGTAAAAAAACAAGAAAACAAACAAAAAACAACTAAGAAACACAATTATTATTGTAATTTTGTGCATTGTCAAAAAAGGACTTGGCATTTAACTGCAACAAGCCTGATACCTCATATATTACTTATATATTACAGGTTAGGTTATCTAATATTAGACACATTCAGTGATGAAGACCATTAGTCTCATTTATAACAGAATATGTCTTTGCAACCTGCTTCTCTCTGTCTGACTCAAGGTTAGGGCTCACAGGGGAGGAGAGCGATCAGGTTACACTAATGCATCACGGCTGCCGGAGGACACACATGCACACACCTCGTCACCCACTGTCTCACCCTATTCCTCCTCTGCTTTCTCTCACACACTCCCTTGTTAGCTTATACCCCTGAACGAGTCTAAAGCATCACCGTGGCCTTGTGTGATTTTGCCTTGCATCCTGCAAACAGTCCGCTCTCTGTCTCTTGAAAGAAAATCACTTGTCTCCAAATATGAACTGAAACCACCAACAATCATTAAGAGCCTGACTGAGATAAACTAGCAGAGCAGTAAATTTCACTTCAAGTGGGTGTTATGAGATCTCCAGCATTAAACTGCGATAAAATTGATTGATGGCAGGAAATTTAACTTTGGAAAATGTTATGACAGAATATATTGCAAGCATTATTTTTCAACTAATTCCACCCGTTTGCATATATGACGACTCGTATGTATTTATTTCAATAATACATAACCCAGAAAACATTTGTATTGATTCTGATCAAACCCTCACATTGGAGATAGTGGACCTGGTTTGCTTGATATAAGGCTTGACCAAATAATTGATTATCAAAATTGTTGTTGA